>JARRAA010018559.1:0-12960 GCA_030557295.1 Ecitodaemon sp. MM-2014 | reverse complement strand
CGAATTTCTAGGTATATTGTTATCGTTTCGATTTTACGCATTCTTACAGTCACCGCAAAGTGCCCCAAGTTGGCGACGTAGGACGGGCGGCTTTCAAAGGCCTGCTGGAGGGAGTCCTGATATTGTATGCGCTGCATCCCTGTCGATGGGAAATGTTTAGTAGGTGAAGTTCTTTACACGCTCGCAGATGCGAGAACGTAGATTTTTTACCCCAAAGAAAAAAGAACATCAGGGTACGCACTACGGTATAGAATGGTAATTTATTTAAATGTTATTGTTAGCTATATTCAGTTACTTTTTCTAGAATAACCATTGCAAAATAGAGACATGACTCAATTATGTACTGCACCGGTACTGAACGCCTCGTATTAATTTATATCGCTGATGCTTGGTAAGAACTGGAAGAGATAGTATAGATAGTATAGTATAGTATACATATTACTTTTTATTCAAAACTTTGAAATAGATTTGTTGTAATTGTGGGAAGATATGGTATCACCACATCAATAGCTAGCATGCAGCATGGTGTGTCCGATTGGTTGTTGCCCCGTATATCCGTGCATGTGTCCCTCAACCGCTATGTGAAGGCGCAAACAGCCCCTTCCAGACTCAAAATGGTATTCTACGATCACCTGTATCGTAACTATTCGGACTGGATCCATATTTACACCGATGGGTCAAAGTCTGTGAACGGAGTTGGTGCTGCTTTCACGGTTGGTACGGACTCGCATTCATGGACGCTCCCGTCTTTTTGTTCAGTTTTCTCAGCTGAAGTGCTGATGACCTGGCAAACATCTTTGTTTGCCCGCCATGCATCTATTTTAGTGCCGTGGTATTGGGGAAGAAGCGGGTTACCGGATTACGGTGGTTAGATCTTCTCCACGATACACAACCACGCACCACTGTTGCCGATCCTTCATTCTGAGAGTATCTATGTTTAGATGTGTCAAGGTAAGTGTTAGTTATTTAGATGTTTTTCTTTATCTAGTAAAATATTGCTTTATGATATCTAGTCAAAATATTTATTACATGGTATTTATTTATTTGTACTGTTTATATGTGTATAGTATTTATTTACATATTGTTTATGTCAAATAATTTATAGGTCTATCCTTATCGTCTCGTATTCCACGCATTCTTTCGAAAACCCGCAAAATAAACTTAGTTGGCTTGGCGGGGAGGGTGGCCTCTACAGAGCTTGTTGGAGGGGGTCCTGATATTGTGTTCGGCTGCATCCTTATTGAAGGACATGTTTTTAGTGGGTAAGGAGATTTGCACTCTCGCAAATGTGAGCACGCTCCTTTCGAAAGCCATTCGCAGACTTCGCACATTTTTATTTAACAACCTTATTCAAGTTTCTTTTGGGAATAGACCTACCCGGGCCTATATAAAACTTTAAATAAAATTGGAATTATAACTGTTCTTGCGAATCATCCCATTTTCTATTATAACAAGAATCAAATGCCGACATTGAGTTCACGTCTTTAATGCTAACATTTGTTAGAACGTTTGTTCAATTGTTATTACATGTGTGTGTGAGCAAAAATATTTTAACTCATTTCTGATGAATTTGGTACGAGCAGCATATATTGTAGGTTCATCTCGATTCAGATATATTCTTCGTCCTAGAACTTAAAACGCGCTTTGTATTATCAATTACGAATCTGCCTTAATTATCTTTCAGCCATTTCTGCTTCCGCCGAGTAGTATATCTCCGCAGAAATTTCTTTAATTTCCCAAAATTTTCATAATATGTCCTTGTTGCTTATTGCTCACATGAGTACTAAATCAGAAATTATCCAGCCTTAACTTAACTCTGATAAGCCGGGCGGTTTTATCCCAATATTTGCATTTTTCCTAAAACAACATCAAGAAGTGTCCTGCACCCGCTAAATCATCAACAGGATCAGCGTACGAAAATCGCGGATCTGCCAACTCAACTCATCTGCCAAGTATTGGATTAAAATGAATATTCATATTCATTTCATTTAGCATGTAACATGTAATATTGTATTTATATCTAAAATTCGATATGATGCCCCTTTTTTCTTAGATAATTAGAAATTACCATTAATTTGTCTAGTCTCCGCCGAAACCATTGCAAAACGAACACGATGCACTATTTGTGATATCGAGTGCATGTGTTTATTTAGCATCGAGTTTATTTAGCAAGAAGTTGTAATTATAGTTACACCTTGTACAACTGGATTTATTATAGTGTTTTGCCATACGACCCTGACTGACTTATTTTTCCTCAGTTTTCAACACTTAAAACTTTAAACTTCCAACAATAATATATGACATGATATCTCTAATATATATACCACCTTCATTTCTATGTTCTCGCATTTCCGATTTATTTACATGTCTGGCCAGCTTGGTGTAAAACTTATGCCCTAGATCTTCGTTTCCCATGCGCGGGCCAATATTATCCAAGTTTTTCGAAAATAAAAATATGATAATGGTGTCCCAGTCTCGGATGGGTTCACCAAGAGCCTCTAAAGCGCGAAGATGCAAATTAAGATTCTCTAACAATTCCCGTAGTTATTTTACTAATTCGTCTTTAAGCATTCGTATACTGTACAGAGCATTCAAGTTATTGCAGATCAATAAGCGCTTGTTTTCAGAATGTTCACAGAGACATTCCCATACTCCTAGGTAGTTTGTGTCAGATCTAACGATAGCTTGCACTATGCTGTTTGCTTCTCCTTCTAGCGTACCACGCAAATAGTATAACTTCGGTGCGTCTGTAAGGGCGTTCTCATCGTTTACTAGTGCAAGATACACATCTGTCAAGTCAAATTTAGGTAATGAAATAGTTGGAAGTTTCACTGTGATTTGCTCAAATCTACACCGTGTTGGTTTCACATTCTTAGTTTATCTTCTCAAACTCACTTTTACTTTAGTTCTAAATTTAACGAAATATACGGTTGCTTAGACCAATAACAGTCTACTCGCAACTAAGGTAGTAAAATTGAGGTTCAATACTCCTTGTTTTGAATTCTGCGGATGTGTTGTGTTTCGGAATTATGACATTCCTTAGTTCTTTGTACAAAATATTGGTAACTCTCATAACCTTATTGCCTATTCCGATTTTATTCAGACTCGCCCACAGCTTTTCCCTCGGGACTTCATCGAACGCTTTCTTTATATCGATGCATGCTATGGTAATAATCTCGTTATTAGCGATTTTTTTATGTATAAGTGTGTTTATCGTGAATATGTGATAGTGCACGCTCCTTCCTGACCCGAATCTACTTTGTGCTTTTGCAACTCGCCTTACTTTCTTCTCTATGATCTCACAAACTTCCGTTATTGTACCAATTGAAACTATACCTCTGTAGTTCGTAACATCTGATCTATATCCTGCTTTATATATTGGGATGATCTATCCTATTTCCCATTCTCTAGGTATTTTTTCCTCTTTCCATAACCCCTGGATTACTTTGTGTAGCCTCTCTGTACCATCTGGTCCCATTTCCTTCACCATTTCAACAACGAAAGTGTTACGTTGCCAGTTGCTTTGTCATTTTCAGGCTTCATCGAACTCCCGTCTTGTTATTTTTTCGTCATCAGCGGTTAAGTATTGTCATCGTTTCTGCTTCCGTAGTTACCAGGTTTTCCTTTCGTCCCATATCCGGATTTCTTGTGTTTCTTCATCTTTTCAATCGCTGGATCTATTTTGATTGAAGTATCTGTAATTAGCTTTAGAATCACTTTAAAATGCGAGATGTATTCAGCGCGTGTTGCTTTACCAATATTCAGAACCGGATCTTCTAGGAAACATATTAATTGAATTATAATCTTATCATGGAAGGGACAGCAGAATTAATATTTGTTATGTTTTCTTGAAATAAGTTAGGTAGTTAAATAATTTCACATAGAAAATTTAAGAGAAGTATGCTTATTTGGAGTATATTATTTATAAACTATGTGAACCGCTACATTAATGCTCGTTTCTGCATGCACACGTACAGAAACACCCTGTCAGCCCCAGGAACATTAATAACAACAATACTACCAAATATAGAAAGGAACAACAAACGAACGGTTGAGGGTGATAACGCGACGCATATGCAACGGGGATCGATAGACAAGTATTCCTTGTCTGCTGCAATAACTCCCCAAGTCCACTCTCTAACGACATGTGTCCATCTTGATGAGGTTGTGTTGGTGGTGTACTATCATCTCTAAGTTAACAGGGCCGTTCTGCCGTCGTCATGAAGTCGATTTGTCATAGAGTGTCAACAATAGGTTCGACCGACACACGGTCGCATTTCTGAGCATAACTTACTTATTTGAAGTAAACTGCCAGCTGAAAGTTTGAACAGTAATTAATGGGACTATATAAATTACGATCGTTTCTAGGGCGCGTCAAGGAACCGGGCGTGCTTAGTTTCGCGCCGCGCTCGGCAATTCGGCAAGCGTCGGAATTGCGATTGACTGTCAAATTCTGATTGAATAGGGTTAACCGGATTGCGTATATATCGCTCACCTACCGCTATTTTTGTGCCTTGGTTTTGTATTTGCGGCAATTACACGTACTGCGGAAATCTACTTTATAATTTTTTATCTATCTTAATGGAGCATTTGGAATGCTGTGTGGTCGTTACTTGGTGCTTGCATTTGTGGTGCGCGTTGTCGCGATATTGTTTGTGCGCGCGATGCCGGTATCATATCAACGAGCGTTCTAGCGCACAACCAGGATTCCGTGCCTTTGCTGGCGCCATCCGGCAACCTCACAAACGACTATCTCTAGCGCGCGCTGCTTCAGGCCGGCGGCGGCCGAACGCCCGCCCGAGAAAGAACGAAGAGTGGCAAGGAACCGAGCGCGGTTCTCTTCAGTGCGCATTTCCAAATACAGGGTGGCCGTGCCTCCGCAGCTGGCGCCATCCGGCGCCCTTCCAAATGACTATCTCTAACACGCGCTGCTTCAGGCCGGTGGCGGCCGAACACCCGTCCGAGGAGGAACGAAGAGTGGCAAGGAACCGAGCGTGGTTCTGTTCAGCGCGGATTTCCAAATACAGGATGGCCGTGCCTCCGCAACTGGCGCCATCCGGCGCCCTCCCAAACAACTATTTCTAGCGCGTGCTGCTTCAGGCCGACGGTGGCCGAACGGCCGTCCGAGGAGGAACGAAGAGTAGCAAGGAACCGAGCGCGGTTCTCTTTGGTGCGGATTTCCAAATACAGGGTGGCCGTGCCCCCGCAGCTGGCGCCATCCGGCGCCCATCCAAACGACTATCTCTAACACGCGCTGCTTCAGGCCAGCAGCGGTCGAACACCCGTCCGAGGAGGAACGAAGAGTGGCGAGGAACCGAGCGCGGTTCTGATCAGCGCGGATTTCCAAATACAGGGTGTCCGTGCCTGCGCGGCTGGCGCCAAGCGACCGGTTCGCCAGCAACGACTAGGAAGCCGCGCCTCCGGATCTGGCGCCATCTGGTGGCCTCTTAAGGAGGCTCGAGTGCACTGAGAACGAATCATATTGCCACGTATTCTAATAATTGCAGTATTCGAATATCAATATGCACATGAAATGCTAACAATGCGATACGACCGTCTCGACAACGTTCATACTAACAAGCAGTGCGGTTTTTTACACCTCCAATAGAAGTGGCCAATGCCTCCAAGCTTCAAATAATCTGGCAGTTTATAGCCATGCTGTTTACTAACTTTATTTAAGCAATACGTACAATGCGTTTTTTTCGTATCGAATTTTGCGTTCAAATCGAAAGTGTTTTTTTTTTCTTTTCAAAAATTAGTAAACCGGGCTTTATTATTATTCTCCGTCGCTTCTAGTGTGCGACTACAAGTGCCGGGGTGTGCTGTTCTTATAATCAGTGTTGTGTACGCACATACTTTGACGGAGTTTGAATTGAAATGGATTGGAAGTCGTTGATCTCGATGAACTCGATGATCGAAGGTCGGTATCCGGAGATTATTTCGTGGATCGATAGTGGTGTTGGTGGTGGTAGTGTGGTTGGTGTTGTTGACTGTTGTGGTGGTGTTGGTGAATGTGGTGCTTGATTTTGTAAAGGAGAAGATGGTGAAAGTAAAGTTAGGGTTGGTGGTTGTAGTGAAATGGGACGTAGAGGGGGGGGGGGGGGATTGGGGCAGAGCCACGAAGTTGGTCTCAGTCCTAAAAATGCAAACAGGCTCTTGCTAGCTGATTTTCGAAAGGCTGATTACTCACTCTTGGAGCTTAATTTCAGAATTTATGAAGAACAGCGCATCCCCCAACCGATACTTCTGCTTTCTTCTGCTGGGGGCCGCCCGTACCGCCGGACTTAACAAAACGCCTCTGACCGTCCCGTGGGTTTTTCCAGAGACGCTGCGCTTCAGACCCGATATGGGGATAGAAGACAACAGTCAAAAAACGATGATTTCCCAGTGCTCTATATATCTTCCCATGCTCTGCGGGGCATTGGCGGACTCATTGGCGTAATCTCGCGAGCCTATTTCGAAGACAAATCTGTGTTTTTATATAAATAATTCTTTTGCGCAATTACTTACTAAATTTCCAAATGGCTTCGTACTCCTGGACCCTATGTATGAATTCGTCGATACGATTCTCCATCGTGGAGTTTGGAAATGTCTTGAGACACTGATCGGTATGTTCACGTTACTCACGAAATTAATTTCCATGGAGTACTTGTTTTTTTTAATCTGCCAAGCCGACTAGATTAGCACTTCAATTGTTTCTAAATTAATAAACAAGTCCTCCAACAAAGGCCCGAAAAAGCAGTGGCTGGCTACATCCGCGTTGCAGTTGTTTCTCAATTAATAAATCAGGCACTCCAAGATACGTTTCTTGGTCACCTCGATGCGCGCGGTATAGCATTGGCAAATATGTGTACGAACGATAAGGTACGTTTTTTCAGCCTTCTTGCGGGGCTCAGCAAAGCCGAAGAAGCCCAGCAAGTAATTGCCACGGCGGCAACTGAAGAGGCCCGATGTGTTTCTGAGTCGACACGAACTTGGGTAATTCCACATATACTTCGAGTACCTTAAAAGCAGTGAAGATGTGTGGATTTTCCCAAGTTCGCGCCGATTCAGAAACACATCGGTACCTCCGGATTTTTTGGGGTGAGGGGATAAACAACTTTTTGGAATATTCATGGACAACCTACTCAAAATTCAAAATTCCACCGTAGGTGGACTGCGATCAGCCCACGAAACAATCTCCTGATGCCGTCCTTCGGTCATCCAGTCCCACTCTAGGTGGATGCAGCCCACATGTTACGAACCTCGAAGCCGCCAAGTGACTGAATGGGGCCGATATAGAAAATCGACCACAAACAGCCCATGAAATAATCTCCTGATGCCGACCTTCGATCATTGAGTCCCACCCCAGAACGACTCCAATCCACTTCAATTCAAACCCCATCAAAGTAGGTACGGAGGTCTCTCCGTACATGGAAGCACAGCGTTTTCCACAGCACTAATAATAAGAACAGCACAGCCCGGTACTTGCAGTAACACACTGGAGGCAACGGAAAATAATAAAAAAGCCCGGTTTACTAATTTTTGAAATCAAAAAAAAAAAACGATTTGAACGCAAAATTCCATACGAAAAAAAACGCATTGCACGTATTGCTTAAATAAAGTTAGCAAACAGCATTTCTCCATAATTCGCGAAATACTTGTTGCGGCAACTGTAGGCTATAAATTGCCAGATTATTTGAAGATTCGAGGCATTGTCCACTTCTACTGGAGGGGTAAAAAGCATTTCATGTGCATATTGATATTCGAATACTGCAACTGTTGGTATACGTACCAATATGATTCGTTCTCGATGCGCTCGAACATGTCCTTAAGAGGCCGCTGGATAGCGCCAGCCGCGGAGGCACGGCCACCCTGTATTTGGAAATTCGCGCTGACCTGAACCGCGCTCGGTTCCTTGTCACTCTTCATTCCTCCTCGGACGGGCATTCGGCCGCCGCCGGCTTGAAGCAGCGCACGCTAGAGATAGTCGTTTGGGAGGTCACCGGACGGCGCCAGCAAAGACACGGCCTCCTGGTTATGCGCTAGAGCGCTCGTTGGTATGGTACCTACATTGCGCGCAAAAACAATATCGCGACAACGCGCACCGCAAAAGCAAGCATCAAGTAACGACCACACCGCATTCCAAACGCTCCATTAAGATGAGGTATGCCTTGAATCAATCGCAAACTCCACAACCGACCGCAATCCGGTCAACCCTGTTCAATCAGAATTTGACAGTCAATCGTAAGGGCCCATCAAGCTACAAAGTTGCAGTTTACTTTGCAACAGTTCAGTTTGCGAAATTTGCAATCGCAACTCGTCGTGAATTTGTGCGCCTACCAAAGGTGTCATTGGGAGTTTGTGCACCGTACTTATTTTATTTTGCTTGTATTTTATATCAACTTTATAATTTCCTATTTTTACTTAGCCTGCGTCACTTTCCGCGACTCTGTGCTCTTTGTGTTCTTTGCTGATTTTATTTGCATTGTTGCCATCGGATATTCGTTTCCCGCCCTACCGTTATCAATACTACTATTTTGCGACCTTCCCCATGCAGAAGAAGACGAATCTTTGGTTAACTTGACCAAAGCGCGAGTGTAAAGTAACATGCGTTCAGTTTGCGGAGTTTGCAGACTTAAGCGCGGCATGCCACTGACCCACATCCGCGGCGATGTGCATCTGGAAGTATGACCAATGGCGAGGATGAACTCTTCTGGTGCTTTCCCGAAGAAGAGCCGGCCGGAAGACCAACCGCTTTGGCCAGCATTGCCAAGGCGCGAGTGTCAAGCAACTTACGTTCCGTTTGCGGAGATTGCAGACTTAAGCGCGGCATGCCACTGGCTCAGGTCTGCCGCGATTTGAATCTGGAAGTATGGCCAGTAGCGAAGAAGAACTCTTCAGAGGATTTCCCGAAGAAGAGCCGGCCGGAAGACCGACTGCTTCAGCCAGCATTGCCAAGGCGCGAGTGTCAATCAACTTGCGTTCAGTTTGCGGAGTTTGCAGACTTAAGCGCGGCAAGCCACTGGCCCAGGTCTGCCACAATTAGCGTTTGGAAGTCTGCCCAATGGTGAGGAAGAACTCTTTTGGTGGTTTCCCGAAGAAGAGCGTGGCCGAAGCGCGTACGTAGCGACCTGCACTAGGTACTTCAAGTTTTCGAAGATGCCCAATTGCGGGAAGGGACTCGTTTTCTGTGATTCACAAAAGGAATACAATTCGTGTCCAGTACGAGGAAGCAGAGCACCAACGCTCGATTCACTTTTTTATTTGGCTGAAGAATAATCAATTACGTTTTCTCTGCTATTGCTAACGATAGCCTGCCACCACTCGACAGGTTTGTCGATATCGGTTGACCTATACTCGGAGAAGTCTATTTGGCAAACGTCTTCGAGTAGTGCTTTCGGGCAAAGCTAAGAGAAGGAGGTGTCGGAAATACCGTTTGATCCTATGGAATTCATTCCTAGTACCTCAAAATAGGGAGTAATTAAAATGTATTATTAAATGAAGGCGTCAAGGTTGCAGAGGAGAAAATTAGCTTCCAAATGATATGGCACTTGTTTAAGTTTACGCGCTCATGACAAGTTAGTTTTGCGAATGTTTTCGTGTGTTTTCCAGATTAGTCTACACGAACATACACATTACGTTTGCGACCATGCCGATGCTGTTCGTTGCGCCTCTTTGCCTGTCGCTCCAGTAGGTAGTTGCTGACTTTCTGGGTATCAGCAAAACTGCGTTTTGTTTTAGTATATTCGTTTGCCTTTAATATTTGCCTACGATTTTTTTGGCTTTCTTTCTGTGGGGTAAGCCAGCTTTATGCCAGAGTGTGGGACTCTGCGCTTGCTCCTAATAGCGATCGTGCAAGGCGCCATACCGCACTAAACAAATCCCCTTCGATAATGATGCAGCCGCATACCATATCAGGACGCCCGGCATCAGGTCACCCTTCCTGCATTGCCAACTAAGAGCATTTGCGGTGTTCGACTGACTATGTGGAAAACAAGAACAGTTAACGGAACATATTACCATCAAACTCCCTTCGCGCACTGTTCGGGCTAGACGTCAGCAAATTTAATCACATTGATGATATTAGTAATTCTTGAGGTACGTTCTCGTCCTCAAAGCAGCTGTGGTGGGATCCTCATTGATGTCTGATTCGGGTAAATCATTCTCAATGTCCACCACATTCTCTGCCGGCATATCTGCCGTAATGCCTTCTCTTCTGCGCACAAAGTTGTGCAGTACGCAGCAAGCCTTGACCACAATCGTAGCTTTATTCGGGTTAAGGAGAATTTCGCTGCAGAGTAAACGCCATTTATTTGCTAACAAACCAAAGGCGCACTCTACACTTCTTCTAGCTTGGGAAAGCCTGCGGTTAAAGACTTTTTCTTCCTGGTTAATGCGATTGCCGTGAAACGGCCGCATTACAGGTGTCCGCGACCAGGAAAAACCCTGGGGATGTCCAGCCCCATCCCCAGGAAGGCATTTTTTGGGAGGAAAATGGATGGTTTCGGCAATGACCTGCTTTCGGAATGCGCTATTATGAAAAATGCCGCTATCACTTTCCCTCCCATATGACCCGACATCGATTACACGGAAAAGCTGATCTGCATCTGCCACCGCTTGTAGAATGATGCAAAAATATTCCTTGTAATTGTAAAATAGCGATCGTAATATGCTTACCGTCTATTGCGCCACTACAGTTAGGAAACTTGGAGGATGCATATAAACCGTTGGCAATCAGCTCCCAGTCTTCTGATGAGGGCGGGGCCATTTCCATGTCGTACAATGCGTCCCAAATGACGGCACAGGTTCCTATCACTATCTTGGAAATAGTAGTCCTGGAAATGGCGAATTCGTGCACCAGCGCCCTAAACGAGCAACCGGTAGCTAAATACCTGTTAACACAACATTATCATGTCAGTTTTCCGCATTTCGTGAATGAAACGCGCATCTTTCATATACGGTATTATCTCACCTCATAGTAACCATGACCTTCTCCTCGATGGAAATATGATTCCGTTTATCTGTTGACTTCCCCTCGCGTAATCGCAATAAACCACACTATTCGTCAAACGACGCTACGGTCATGCGGAAGTAGTCTTTGAAGACATGTTCGTCGCGTCGCGCGTAGCCGTATTAAGTGTGGAACTTTCCCAGCTCGCGGCGTTGGAGGAATACGTCAGTACCACCTGAGTTCCTATAGATAACATGGCGATTTTCTCCTTTCTTACTAGTATGACAAATATTACCTTCTATTGCGATCACGATCTTCTCCTTCAGCGGCAGCAACCTCCTCCCTCCGTTCGTTTTCCAGAATAAGTGCGAGCGCTAAAAGGACCGGATTACGGTTCATGTTGTCACTTTGACAATACTTTGACACTTGTCGAGGAATGGATTGTTTATGATAGATTGTTTGGGGCAAAGATCGCTTGATTTAATGTCAGTTCTTTTTTAAACAAAAACAAGCGCGCCTTCTTCATCACGACATAATTGATTGTGACAAAGCAAATGATATAGAAGGGACGAGCAAGAAGCCGACCAATCTGGAACATTGTTTGCCATTGCCATTTCACTATACATTTCTAGTAGGCTGCATTTTCTTTTATTTGCGGAGTTAATGATAGTGCAGAACTACTTCAACCGCCATCATTCATATAATGTAATCGTACAAGGACGAGTTCGTTCTTTGTGTCCAGACCGAGGAGGCCATCTGGAATTTGAGTAAGTAAGGAGGTGCGGCATCATAATAATTAAAACTAATGCGTTATTCTTGGTGTCATAAACAGGATCGCCCCATTATTCCAACCAGGCCCGAAAACGCAAGGCCTGGGACTCGGAGGAAGAAGGACGACACCGAAAGTACAACTCTGTCGAAATTTGGGTGCACCGGGCATATGCAAAATGTGATGTTTTTTAAATAGGAAAACTCGCCAAAGAAATGTAGAGGAACCTGCGGGAAGAGCACCGCAGATTCCTAAAGTCCTCCGGGATGAAAACAGCCTCGTCCAAACGAAAGATGAAATACAAATATTCAAAACTTTTATCATTTTTCAATTCTCAATTAACACCGAGGCCATGAGTATATATCACCATTGATAATTTCATTTGAAGAAATAATATCATGTTAAATACCGCTTTCAGAACGGAAACAAGTTTTTTGGCGCAACACCCACACCCACAACCACAAAAAGACACACCGGTGCAGTCACCACCACACTCACCACCACCGCTACAAGAAGATACCCCACAGCAGTCGCCAGGTTACTCACAACACCAACACTCTCAACCACACCCACGACAAGACATTCCACTCTCATCACAGCCGGGACCGTCGGGAACATCATCTCTTCTTCCACAAAACATTCTCATAGTTCCAGCCGAAATCAGTCAACGCGGTCGCCCATGCTTTCCAATACAGAACTACGGGAAGGGTTTCAATCGTCAGTTCATTTACGCCTGATATTGAAACAATGTCTCCCCAAAATTACCGCAATTTGCAAAACGATTGTATGTTACTAATTGAAAAGTATGGGCCTCAACTTTCCACCTCTTCCTCTTCCCCTCGGCCAACAAATCAAAATTAAACTTTGCCAATACTATCTGCATTTGCACCACTAATTATCATCTTGTTTTCCACGCATTCAGTCGAACACCACAAATGCTCTTAGTTGGCATTGCGGGAAGGGTGACCTGATGCAGGGCGTCCGGATATGGTATGCGGCTGCATCCTTATCGAAGGGGATGTGTTTAGTGCGGTAGGGCGCCTTGCACGCTCGCTATTAAGAGCAAGCGCAGAGTCCCACTCTGGCATAAATCTGGTCGTTTAAGGCCTAAAACGACGATATACGCTCGTTTTGAGCATTCGTTTGCGGAATGCACGAAGGAAACGCGAAATCGCCCTGTATCGACGAAATTCGCTCGAAATGGACGATTTCACGCGAAATAGCCATAAAACCTCGTTTAAGGCCTAAAACGACGATA
>JARRAA010018540.1:0-13295 GCA_030557295.1 Ecitodaemon sp. MM-2014 | reverse complement strand
AGAACGCACGACGCGAACGGCAACAATGGTGGGATTCGAATTCTTCGTCACAGTCAGCAGAATCTCGAAGTAAGTTCACGGCAGTCTGCATCGTAGAGGGAGTAAAAGGAAAGTGAGAAGAACTTGCAACACGATATAAGGTCGATGGAAGGCGCTGACAAATTCAAAACGGGCAATTCTTCATTGCACGCTTGTCGTCCCACAAGCGACGCAACTCGCATACACCAAACACTCGTCCGTTCTTCGCTGCTTAGGCTTGTCGTGGCGCTAATGCCGTAAAGCAACTGAACTGAACAACACTAGCGCCACCTGACGTAAACACTCACAAATTCAGTCCTAACTAAAGTATTGAGTTGCATGTCCTAACGTAGACCAATGCCAGCCAATACGTTCCACGGACGCCACATTTAATGTTATAAATATATAATTAAAACGAAATAAGTCTGTATATAATATGGCTAAATATGTACAAGATTATCCTTAAATTATGCACGCCCAGATTCCAGTTTTGCTTGTTGCATCAGCGGCAGTAATTCGTCGCGGAACAGCCGACTTGTGTTTCCGTGAGTTATCTTGAGATTATCGTACGCCAACTTTAAATATTGCATGGCATCGGCGCACTTTGCTTCATACACTAATATTTTCCCCAGCTTCAGATACAGCAAACCAAGAAGTGGATGAACATTTCCATAATACATCCTAGAATATAATCAACGTATAAAAATGAGAAAAAATATAAAATTCTAGTAAAATAATAATCATACTTATATCCTTCAATTAATTCGGTTGCGAACAATTGCGCGTCCTTCCACTGTCCAAAATCAATGCTCGCCTGAAAGCCCAAGTCCAAAGTCCTTACATACTGACTGTTAAAACGATGTAAAACGCCTTTCTGTCTATCTAGGCAGAACTTGCATACGTCAAGATCTAAAACGAAGTGCCGTTGTGAATAATTAGAAGCAATAAAGGAAAATGATGCACTTACAGGCCATATCCTGCATATTCTTCAAGTGCCCGTCGGAAAACTCGACGACATCTCGAAATTTGTCAATGAAATCAATGCTGGCTTGTTCACCACAATCTTCACATTTAAACGTATTGCTGTTTATGCACCCGTTGATGCAATGGCGACATTGGCCACCAGAAACATAGTGATTGCTTTGGTCCAGACATCTGGGGCATTGGCAAGTGAAGTAATAATTGCGTTCGAGTTCGTTGCATCGCGATTCCGTCGTTGCAATTACATCAATGTAACTTATATGAATCTAAAAACGATAAACAACCATATTATGATATTCCCGAACGTTACAATTAGTCGAAACTCACATTTGACCAGTCAAGGCACGGCAAATCTTCCACAGCCCGAATAGAAAGCGTGGTCCCTTCGAACGTGGCGACCGCATTCGGTCTACACGAATGATCAATTACAGAAGCGCCGAGATAAATCCCAGTGCCCAAAGTCACCATTTCCGCGTCACAAATGTTGAAACTGTTGACGCACATTCTGCCATACATTCCCATTAATTCCGCCGAGTTCGGGAGCGATTCTCCGCCAAGAAACTCGAACAAAACGCCGCAGAGCGAAACGAAATGTTCCATTTTCTTCGAGTTTTCTTTAAGATCGGAATAGTCTGTAAGGAAACACACAATGCGAGCATTAGTGCTTTGTTAAGTTTCCTGGCTTCTAAAACACTTACGAGACATAAGATCTTTAAACATCCGAAAATTGCCCTCGGTGTAATAGCTTTTCACCAGGTCGCCGCCCTTCCGCAACTTGCGAATAAGTCGGGCGAGAAGCCGAGCCGCGTCGGGAATCACTCTCGGCGCGATGCGACGCAAACTGAGGCATTCCGGCTTGTGGATTGACCAGGCCTCGCGTTGACACCCCTTGCCGCAATAATACACGAACTGGCAATTGGAACATTTTAATAGTTTGCCCCTAAAATTTCAGAATAATACAATATTACATATTAAAATCGATATTCGTGAACGCAACAAACTTTTTAAAGCAGTTATCACAGTATTGCGTGTGTAATCTTGAACTCAGAGCAAAAACAAACGGCTCTTCTTTCAGTAAAGTTGTCCCAGCCGATATTCTCTTTTGCAACCGCATTTCACTTTCCACCGATCGCGAATCGCGCTCTCCCGACGGTATGACCGCTGCGTCGCTTTTGCTTGCTACAGACTGAAATATCAAACAGGAAATTGTCTCAGGTACCAGAGAGCACAGCAAACTCGAGCTATTTATAAGATTTCTCTTTGCATCTTTTACAAAAATACCTATTGAAAAACAGGGCACATACAGTGCACGTGTTGAGTTTCTGGGATTGAAAATGTATTAAAACTCTTGCCTGAGCTGCTTGAACTTCACAAATTTAGCACTGAGCTTGTATTAATTAATGTTACTAGTGTGCCCAGAGATAGATTGTTGGCAGTAAATGTTGGCATGTTTTATATGATTTGCTATGCAAGGCCTTGCTATTGCATTGATTTGCATTGGATCAGTACATAACTTTTGAAAAAGTCAACACGCGGACGCCGTTCGAAGTTTGCAAACGCTAAAATTAAACCGACGTACGCACGTCTGACGCGGGCTTGTGGAAAATAGTCGCAACTCGCAGGAGCGGTGGAAATTCGTTCTATTTTTAAATGAAATACAAATGTGCATAGAATATAACCTACCATCATAAGACGATCATAACAAATGGTTTTCAGCACAAGATTAATGATCTATGAAAGGAGACACATAATTAGTTAACACGACGTCCGCAAATGATAACCCGTGACGTGGGAATGTTTTACGTTATATTGTAAAACAATATTATAAACTTATGAATCGGAGTAAACAGAGTAAAGCAGGTGGAATTGCCTGTATCAAGGGAATGTAACTCCGTGCTTTAGTTTAGTTTGCGTTTGTGCACCTGATCACCAGGTAGCGCTAAAGTTCGAACCGCATGACTTTAATTAGCTACACCAGGACCACGGCGAGTGGGAACAGCACGCAATTCGAACTAAAGAGCGGTGTGTAAGTTGCTTGAACGTGGTTTGGATTGTTTAGCCGGTTCGGCTCGTGATGGGCTCGTGTTATCTTTACGATTTACAACGAACATCTACGAACGTTACGGTTTCGGAGAATTGCAGTGTTGCCAAACATTTACAGGACTAATAAATAAATGTAATCAAGCGCCATATTATTACGACGCTATTATATTTATATAATATCAAATGTTTCTAGATTTGTATAAATATATAAATAATATAAATAATTTAAATATAATAAATGTATTCTCTGTTTGTATTTCATTGCAAATCAGAGTTTTTTAAGCGCCATCTGTTGTAAACTCTATAAATGTTTCGTCACAATCGAGACAACTGTGAGAACGGGGTTTTCGCTAACCCATCATACAACTTGCATTTTCTGTAGATCACCGGAAAACAATAATTCGGCAAAACATAAATTTGTGGTCGTTTCGGTGTTCCCGCAAGTAACAACCAAAATTTCGAAAGATGGTTCTCGAAAGTACAATGATATGGTGAGCTATGCATCGAGAATTTCTACACTTCCTTGTTTATTAACCTCTTTATGCTTGATGACTTTGCATCTCTTCACTGCAGAATTCATTATAGTTATTAAATTAAATCGACTTTGTTCATTTTCTATTCTGCGTGCAGTGTCGACAACAGCGACTACATGCGAAATGGAGACTTTGTGCCCACAAGGCTCCAAGCCCAGCAGGATGCTGTTAATCTGGTCTGCCATTCCAAGACTCGCTCCAATCCAGAAAACAATGTTGGTCTCTTAACACTTGCAAAGTAAGTATAATATACCGTTTTCCTTTAGATGTATTGTTCAAAAATGAATATTCTGTAGTGTGGAAGTCCTTGCTACATTGACAAGTGATGTTGGAAGGATTTTATCAAAACTCCACCAAGTCAACCCAAATGGTGACATTAATCTGCATACTGGGATTAGAATTGCCCATGTAAGTGATTCTTTTATTAGTATCATACTAATTATCATAATATCATCATAGTATCATGGTTTTCATTAAACGATTTTGGTAATGTTTTGTAGCTGGCTCTGAAGCATCGTCAGGGCAAGAACCACAAGATGCGCATTGTTGCATTCGTTGGCAGTCCCGTTGCTGCAGAGGAGAAGGAGCTGGTGAAACTGGCCAAGAAGCTCAAGAAGGAGAAGGTGAATGTTGATTTGATCAGCTTCGGAGAGGAAACTACCAACACTGATGTTTTAACAACATTCGTCAATACTCTGAATGGAAAGGTAAAATCAGGAGGTGAAAATTGAAATTTTGGTGAATTACTGAGGTTTCACTTGTAGGATGGCACTGGCAGTCATCTCGTCACGGTTCCGCCGGGTCCTCATCTATCGGACGCGTTGATCAGCTCGCCGATCATCCAAGGCGAAGATGGAACCGGTGGTGCTGGACTGGGCACTTCTGGCTTTGAATTTGGGGTTGATCCCAATGAAGACCCCGAATTGGCTTTGGTACATTTGTTTATTATATTACGTGTTATTAATTTGTATTGTTTATTAATTACAAAACATGCAGGCACTTCGTGTATCTATGGAAGAACAACGTCAGCGTCAAGAGAGCGATGCTCAACGCGCTAAACAAGTCTCGACCACCGAGAATGTTCCTGCTGCTATCAAGGAAGAACCCTCCGAGGAGGCCCTCTTGGAGAGGGCTCTTGCCATGTCCATGGAGGAAGATGCTTCAGAGACGGTTGGCTCTCATGCGCCAGTCGACTTCGCTAACATGACCGAAGAAGAACAAATCGCGTTCGCTGTGCAAATGTCTATGCAAGACACACGTTAGTACAACATATTATTAACTGCATCACAATATTATGCTTTTTTCTAACATTTCTTTATGACGTAGAATCGACCTCCACGTCCCAAGCCACTCCGAAGAAAAGTGAGGAATCGATGGACGTCGAAGGAGATGAGGACTATTCGGAGGTAATGAATGACCCTGCATTCTTGCAGAGCGTTTTAGAAAATTTGCCGGGCGTGGACCCTCAGTCGGAGGCTATTCGTCAAGCCGTGGGCAATCTCGGGAAGGACAAGAAGAAAGACGAAAAGGACGATAAAACCGAAAAGAAATAAATATCCTTTACATTACATTATAGCACTGATCATTTCTTAACATTATTCTCTGTAATTTGAAATTTTACATTAATTCTACATTAAAATGCTACTATGAGTTTGATGTAATCTTTCCGAATTGAATGCTCCGGTTTTGCACCTTTCATCTGACTTATAATAGGAAGGAAACGTTTAAATCTTGCGAGCACCCGCCATGTACATGAACGCATATTCCTGTGTTTACCACAAATTCGCGATTTGACGATGCGAGCGCAAAAATAATTTGAGAGACAAATCGCTAGATATATCACGTCAGCTGTCCGCATGCGATTTTTCCTGAAAATCCTGAACATACAGTAGACCAGCCCAATGTATACAATATATCTGAAATCCCATATAAGTACGCACAAACCTCCCGCCGTAGATATACGCGAACTGCCCCGGTTTATGACCTTCGCTGTAGTCGATTATGCGCACACCAAAAACATTAAAAATTTCATTATTTTCATACCAATTGCTGATTATTCCCGCCTTTGTTTCACTCTAATCGATTAATTGTTTGTCGAGTTATGGACAAAAGGAATTCTGGAACCTCACAACATTTAGTGCGAGTGGGTGTCCCATTTCTATTAACATTTTTCCTGCCAGATTTGTGCCATATAATCAGTATTTCCCTATAACCAGTGAACCTTAGAAGCGGCTTCTACTGTACTTTCAAACATAGCAGAAATCTTAAGTGTGTGTGGAGCCCAAGGGAATCCAGTCGGCGCTGTAGCAGTTTTATGTACCTAAGGGGATTTTAACGTAGACGGAGGGACATATCCTCCATCTTTCCATCGACTTTCCATCACACGGAATTGTATCAACATAAAAGCACTACAATGAACGTTGTTACCCTGGCAGCGTTCGATGCGACAGAAATTTGCCGTTTGGGGAGTACGAATGCGTCGAAATATGAACCACAATTACATGAGACCTCCTTGTAAATCTTGTGCGTGTCAGGTACCTTGATCATAAATAAAAAAACAAAATAATGATTCCCTTTATTGCGAAAAAAACAATCGCGCTATATCACGTCAGCTGTCCCAGTGAACATAGTACCGCCTTAGCAGTAATTAATGTATATTCAGTTCATTCCTGACATTGATTAATATAAATATTTTTTTATATAAATCGCTAGAACAAATGCCAGACACAATTATTCCATTTTCAATCAATCGATACGTGGGAAGCTAGAAATCGGGCTATTCTTTGGATCTTATAAATAAAAATTTAGAAAAAAATTTCGGACTGTTTAAACTCCGAAATGACTGTACAGATTTGGACGATGATTTTGCCAAAATGTTCGGCTTAACGCAGAAGGTGTCTAAATGGAAAGAAATTTTCGAAAATTCCAATGAGAAATAGAGAAGTTTGAAAAATTCATAACGGAGTTGAGAAGAGGAAACGTCGATTGCCAAGAACATCAAACGTTATAACCGGAATTTTGAAATTTTATAGAGTGTGAAAAAATAATGAAATTTCCGAAACGGGTTGCACGGGTAACTACGGCTGGACAGGGAGAGTTTAAACAAAAATTGTCGGGTTGGTAAATATTTGTCAACTGCGATAGATAGTTTTGTAGCGAAAAAAATATAATGGGAATTGTTGCTATCACAATATTTGGCATTCATTCTCTGGTATTCGATCATGCTGTCCACCAGGCACAAGAAAAATAATAAAGAACTTAACACAAAATTTAATAATAATAAAACGGAACGCAGGTACAGCTAGTAATATATACCCACTACCCACTTTGGAAATGCAATATTAAAATATCTCCAATACCTACAGTGCACTTTAGAGTCCGCAATTTTTATTGTTCAGATTTCAAGAAGATCTTTTTTCAAAACAAAACGATATCTACCTAGGTAATCCATTCCGCTTCCCACTAATATTCGCATATTCGCGGATTCATCTTTCCATTATTCACGTTCGGCTGCACTTGAAGCCGCCGCGTCAGTCTCCACTTGTTTTTTATTTTCTCCTACCTTTTAGGGATTTTCATAAAAATCCAAGAATGATAAAACCATAAAAGCGGTCCAGATATTCTCGAGTTATTAACTGTAGCAGGTGTAAGTAACACGACGAACAAGATTTCCTACTCTCATTTTCTCTGTTGTTTGGCGAAAATCGACATGTAAAATACCTACTTTGAAGTTGAATATATTACACTAAGCTTTATTAAAAGCGAAGTTTAATGAAATAGTATTGAATTGCATGAATTGCATTTTACAATTTGGCAATATATTAGTGATGAAGTGTTGCATTGTTGTGCAAATTATTTGAAACGTGTAGATAAAGTCGTGCTCACAGTTTACACTAATTCTAGATGAACAGTTACTTTTAAGGAGTCAGGTGATTTACTGGAAACGTGTCAAAACGGTAAGTAGAGGTAATTAAAGAAAAACACAGTTTATATATATAATATTTTCAACATTTAAATGAAATAGTATAACACAGTTATTCTATTCTAAAACATTGAAATCAGGAACCTATAGATGTGGGTATACCCCCACATTATATCTAACTCGTAATAAATATATGTAATTGTAGGTGTTTAAAGTGAGCCCACATTTTGAGTATTTAACAGTCGAGCGGATTTGTGGTCTATCCAGTTCACTGCGAACTACAGCCAAGAAACGTGCAATTCTTTACCAATAAATTAAAGCAATCAAAATGTGGTCCAAATCAATATTAATTTGCGTGGTGGTTTGCATCGGAGCTGCTTATTCTCCAAGTGCAGGAGCATGTAGGTATTAGAACACGTTGCTTGTCCCATTTATATCATCACTTTAATGTAAAATATCGCATTCGTTTCATCCCGCTAGCTTTGTGCGATATAACAGGAGGCTCCTTATAACCACTGAGTGTTATAGCAGTGTTTCCCAAAGTTTGGTACGAGCTAACTCAGGAGTTCGATAAGAATTTGCATATTGTACCGGAATGTTACGACGATAAGCAAAACATTATATCATACTTACTGTTAGCGTGTACGGAGTCTATTATCATAGTTTTTAAAATAATAGGTAGTGTGGATACTTAAGCCACAAGTTTGGGAAACACGGTTATATAGAATTATTTATTTAATTGCAATGTTTTGCAGTGGAGGAACGCAAGTGCCCCGCACTAGAAGTATTTACCTGCGGCAGCGCGTGTCAAACGCGCTGTGATAATTTGGGAAAGGTATGTCCCATTGTAAATATCGCCTGCAACAACGGCTGTTACTGTGCAAGGAAGGATACGCGAGACTGACTACCGATACTAGTCCTTGCATACCGATTAATCATTGTCCTTGAGGCTGATTGAAATACATTACGAACAATTTCGAACGTTGTGCAAAATAAATGTGTTTTAATTCATACCGACGCATCTGATATATATTTTACAGTTTTAGAACTAATTAGTACCACAAATTATGAAAGCAGTAGACGTCAGTCAATTTGCATAATTATTTGTATTTCGCTTGTTCCGCTACATGTTTGCCGTACCCATTTTAAATACAGCCCACGTTTCCAACTCGTGTCCCGCGTGACACGTGTTTTGCAACAAATAAACAGGCAAAGTATAAATATACTCGAAACATGTTAGAAATTTATCAGAAGCTTATCCACGAAAGTTCTGTTTCAATCCATAATACAGCTCGCTACTAATTGTAAGTTAAGTTTCCATGCGATGAGTGGGACGCAAGTTAGGTAGAGTAAATTTGAGTGTTAAGCATAAGTTGTACTGATAAGCAGTGTGCTTATTTCCCATGTCCATAATCGATATCGTTTCAGTTATATAATGGACCAGTAATTAGTTTATTTTAAAAATGTGTATTTGGTTATCACCTTTTTATTCCGTTCGAAGTAACATTACACCGTGTCGTATTGAATCGATTTTTAGTCCGATTAGTTTAACTAAACGAGCGGAGTTTACTTTGTTGTGTGTTTTTTTTTTCAACCTAACAAAAAAATAAAGTAGGAAGACGAATAATACAAAAAATCCTTTTTAACAAACCGCAACTTCAAAAAGGGTCCATATCTCTATTTCCGTTGACATGGCTTGACCCTGGCCTAGAGTTGGCGAACTGTTGCTCCGTGGGCCACAGAGTGACTCCTCATAAACCCCCCTTTGCAGTATTTGCAACTATCAATTTATTATTTGAATTATATGTCATTTTAATTAGGAATAGTTGCTCTTTCCTTAGTCATACTTATTTTGCAAATAATTCTATTCGGGCCTGCACAAGAGGATCTCAAAGGAAAGAATGCAATCGAAGGCAACACATGATGGCCGCCAAATGCACTTTGCGTGGACAATGCTGCCAACTGAATCCCAACACCATTTCCATCGTTTGGTACGTTCGAATTCGGAAGATTTGAATTTTCACGCAGCGTTAGTGTCTTCTTAGTCTGGCAGTAATTGGCAGGGCGAGACAATGAGGTAAAATGGCAAAATCCTGCTCCTTCTTCGATGAAGTATTGCAGGCCCTTTAGACTACAGTGGGTAAAAGAAGGAGGTGAGAAAAGATGAAGAGTTGCATGTGCAATTCCAAATAGATAATTTATTATCTATTCCCTCGAGACTTGGCATGGTATCATTCAAATTTTATCATACCATGGTGGATGGTAAAGTAGCCAGTAATTTATCTGACTCGTCCGCGCAGAGATGTTACATTTGTAATGCAAAACCCAGTGAGATGAATGATCTACAGGCGATTAGGGCACGACNCGATTCTTTAGGGAGTACAAGTTATCTTCTGAGACAACAGGCCTGGATGGAATATTGTTGAAACAGTGTTCCCAAATATTGAGAGGTCTCAATACAAAACATCCAATCAACAAACTAACAGACAAGGATCTGGGCGAGAACACCGCAAATCGATTCGTAAATCTGTATGGTTGGTACCATATGCCTGCTACAATGCATAAAGGCCTAATTCATGGGGCGGAAGTTATTTCCAACTTCTCGATTCCCCTTGGCCAATTGTCAGAAGAGGCGCAGGAATCAAAAATAAAGATTTACGGCGATTTAAAACGGATACTGACTTATTCAATCGGTTACTTCTCAGCTTGGATCCTTATCTTTCCAACTTTTGTTCCTCCCAGGGCACTTTTCCGAAATTGATGACGATTTGCGAGAGTTATTAATTCTACAATGACCATGGACATTTTGTTTGCTTTTTAAATACATTCTAGTACTAGTTATTATCTAATATTTTGCTATTTACTTATCACTAATTCATTGATTTCTGTCTATTTCACGTTATTGATCATCTCTAATAAGCTTTGTATCAAATTGTTCACTATTAGTTGTACCTGTCAACTATTCTATTCAGTCCATCACTCGAAATATTTAATATGAATATTAATCGCGATCGAATAATGTTTTTGTTATTTCGTTTCGCTGCTTTAATTCAACCTTTGTGTGTTTATCAACAAATCGTGGGCAGACAATTGCGTGCGCGAATATTTTGATTGAAAATATTAGAACAGCTTTGCCAACGTGAAAAACATCGAGTTCGCTAAAACTGAACATTTAATAAAACTGTTATTAAACATTTCATGCAAAAAATTTCATCTTGGAGCTGGAAAACGTGCTTGATTGGCAGTAACTTTGGAAACACCGCCGAGGATGTCGGCACAGACAAAGTACACAGAACAAAAAGGGCGGCATCCCGATTTAACCTTCCATGAGTCGCGAGTGGCCATTTCTGACATGGTTACACTGCACCTGATGTGCAACGTATGATATTGAGAGCAACAGAAAGTAAATAATTGTGTGAAGAACCGACATTAGCAAAATCTAAGTTTTGACTAAACCTATTAGGGCGGTTTTGTGGAAATAAAATTACACCATCTTTGCGTAAATTGGTTAATTGCTACCAAAGTTATTAACATATCAAAGTTGGTCCTTATTTCCGAGGAGAAAATTATTTTCTTCGAACGGCTGTAATTTGTACAGTTTTAAGCCGATGTCTATAAATTATACATCAAATTGTTCATAATTAGTTATACTTTAATATCAGGCATTCGCAAATAAAAAAATTCTAGTATAGCGAGTACTTGCACTCCAAATTAATGAACTCTCATTGTAATTAGCTAAAATGCGGGCAATCGCAGGTTTTACCCGAGACACATTAAGATAAAGCGACATTTTTCGGATGAAATCTCGTCCCGGGCAGCGGGTTTTTAATAATTGCAAAAACAACCGGGGAAAATATGCGCGTGACACTTGAAATACAAAAATATCCGTTTTAAATTTAATATCTTTTATCTCGCGCGTCATCCGCATTCCTAGGCGCTTCGTTTCGCCGCCCCTCGCGCGCGAAAAGAAAACGCGCGCTCGATTGCTCGCAGCTGTAAACTTTTTATTATCTTATCTGGCCGGCCCCGCGCGGAGCTGGGAGGCGGCGCCATTACTTTTACACTCGGTCATAAGTAAATTTTCGTGCTTTTGAAAAATTTATGCGCGTCGCGTGTGCAGTGCTCAACAGTTCGGAGCGACTGGGAAGGATTTGTACTAGTTTGGAATTTCAGTTTTAAAATTCATGAAAATGTCAAAAATTTAAAACTCCACAATAAAAACAGAACGAACAAACGAAATATGAGAAGTGTTTCTATTTATTTGCAGTTGAAATGCGTTTGCAAATTGCAAATTGCGAGTTTTATTCAAGTTCGGTAATTTAACGTAGGCAACACATATTACGTCGTTTTCATCTAACAACTTTTGGTAATTTTTTGTTACAAAAATCATTTCCCTTAAACTTACGTCTAAATTAAGTCCTTTATATTTTACATTGCTGCTTTGTTAGTGTTATAAATAATTATTTTACATTATTAACATCGATTACGTACTTCCACATAGGCAGCCCACATACAGCCATGTTGGATAGTTGAAACGGGTCTCTGTATATTCTACCCGTCGTACAGTTTTCATCTCCCCCACTTTATGCTCTTCCCCGCCAGAGGGCTCTGTAATCCCAACAAATTCACGAAATTCCCAACACTTTCGAGCGAAACCTCCCCTAAACACACGAATTACATGATTTTAACAAACATTTCAACGACGAACAAGAAAGTTAAATGAAATAATAACATCCACAACGACTCGATGACAAATTGTAGTGCGAAGAGGTTAATGCGGAAAGTCATGCGCTTTGAATGCAATAACAAGCGCGACGAGCGAATAAACAATGATACGAATAAACAATGTCGGTGAAAACAATGTTTTGACACATCGGTTCAAGTGTTCTCACCTTTCCGCGCGGCCCGCTGATAAGCGCATTGTTACGCATCTTTTGATCGCGCGCTCCTTTGATTCGCGATTTTAATTATCCGCCGCACAAAGGCCGGAAGCGCACAAAAGATCATTGAATTCATCATTTCGTTGCGTTCGAATGTGCGCCGTTACGGCCGGAGTCGCACGGGAAAACAAAAATTCATTGTACGGTCATTAAAACGTCAGGAAACAGGAAAGCGGGGCGTAATTCCGGTGTATTTTTATGTTTAACTTTCAATTATTTACCAAATATTATATTTAACAATGAAAGTATATTTTGATATAAAAGTATAATTATTTTGGAATCAAATTAGGCATTTTTTATTACAATCTACTGAAAACTTAGAAAGTTGTTAGCAGTTTAGTAAAAATTAAATTTTCGCAGATTTTTTACAGTAGCGATTAAAATGTTTTCTAACTTTTGTAATAATAATGCAATTTAAACAAATTAGGTACCAAATTAAAGCCTGATAAACGGACAAAAGATGATTTAAGTAATATTTTCGATAACATTTATATTTCGTCCATAATCCTAAGAACAATGAGACGTTCTTAAATTCAATTTTCGTCGCTTTTGGATTAGTTGACATTGAAATGCTTGTAATTTTTCAAGTAAGGAGGCAATTGCGATAAATAATATATCAATTTAAAGCTTCTTTAATTTCTCATAATTTGGCTGCATTGTATATTACAATTGTGTGAAAACTTAGAAAGTTGTTAGCAGTTTAGTAAAAAGTAATTTTTCCCAGATTTTTTATAGTAGCGAATAAAATGTTTTCTAACTTTTGTAATAATAATGCAATCTAGACAAATTATATACCAAATTAAAGCCTGATAAACGGACAAAAGATGATTTAAGTAATATTTTCGATAACATTTATAT
>JARRAA010018524.1:0-113255 GCA_030557295.1 Ecitodaemon sp. MM-2014 | reverse complement strand
CTCGTCGAACGACTGCGCCAGATCGATCTTCATCTTTGCAACACAACACAAACAACAAATGAACAGCGCGCGACAGCGAGCCGCGGTGCGAGGACGAGCGCGCCGTCGGCGACGATGCCGCCGACGAGCCGCCGCCGCCGCCGCCCTCGTCGCTGTCGCGCTCCTGCTCGCCACGGCCTCGCTCGGCCGAAGCCAGGGTTGTCGCGACTCCACTCCCTTCACTGCCCACCCTCGCGCGCGCACTAAGGTCGTTGTTGTTTATAACAATCCACTCTTTTCACGTGCCGTAGTTATCCTCAAACTTTCCGCGGTGCGTATTGTTTATCAGGTTAGTTTATCGCGACGCATCGCACTGGTCGCGCCGGACCGGACCGCCGGCCGAACCTCCTCGCCGGCTATTAATAAATTAAGGCGAAAAATAAATTCCAAGGACGTTTAGGAACTTTCGTTGCGTTCGCGTGCGCCGGCCGACGCGCAATGACAATCGCAGGCTGCTCATTGTAACAACCGTCTCGTTTAATAAGCATATTGTTTCTATTGGTAAATAACCGCGAAGTGCCCACGGGGTGTTCAAATCTTAGCCTCTTCCAGATCCTAGACCAAAAGGTTCGTATAAAGTACGCGCCGATAATTACCCCCTACTTCCGATACGCCCTAAGACATGAATCACGAATTAACCTCAAATGAGAACCATTCAAATTTGACTAATAATTTATTAAGGAATTCCTGCGACGCTAAGTGCATAGAGCGGGATTAAGGAGGATATAATTTATGCAACGTTTCTGGTCGCTCATATTCCTGGACGCATTGTATGCGAGCAAACACACATTGTATAATAGACAAAGTGTCACGCCGTAATTGACTTCTGATTACATAATTACGCGCGTGTGAAAATCTCATTAGTCCGACCGCTCGGGTTTCTCTCGAAACTAATTTCTGTCCAGTTTCGGATTGTTTTTCTTGTTTCCGCGCGATTTTCTCGAATTTCCGCGTCGACTTTCCCGATCCAGCCGGGCCAAACGAGCAAATAATTCGCCCGACTGCGCATTAATCTTCGACTCCTCCGCCTCAAACTTGTAGTTCCTCGTGCGGAAAGTTATTTGATCGTTTTTGTAATTGGAAAATGGGTTCTTCGAGAGGATAAAATAAATTTAAAAAATCAGCCCTTTCTTGGCCTTTATTATAGTTGCCATGTCCGGTTGTATCGGGCATGAAACAAGGTGCGAAGGACAAAAGACGCGAAAACAATGTCGTTGTAATAACGTTATCACGGGCGGAAATCGGACGACGCTCGGAAAATGACCGAAAACGGACATTGAAGTCAATCTCGTATCTTTCCACCGAGTCCGCCGATTTCTTTAGGTCCGCGTTCACTTAAATAACATTTCTTGGCGCGCTGTTTCGGCCCTTTCCACTCTTCGGCGTTCTTTTATCATTTTCGCGTCTGCGCCGTTTAAGGTGGCCTTTAATTTCCGGTACAATGGATCCTGTTCTGCGCGGCGAAAAGAACACAATGTCCTTAGGACCAGAGACTCGCGTCCGACCGAAAGACCTCACAATAAATGTCGTTATTTTTCCACTCGAGCTTTGTCGGACCTCGCGACAAAAAATTGCCTTAGAAGAAAACATTCGAAGTGTCCTAACGAGAATCTTGTAACCCGCGTAACGTCGCATTTGTTTTTTATTCCCGCGCGCGCATAGCACGCCACCCCTATGATTGCATTTTCTATTCTATTGTGCAACGACGCGAACCTCGGAAAATTGATACTTGAAGTTCCTGTTTCCACAGCAATATTTCATTGTCGCCTGCCCTCGCGCGGAGAGCTGATAAGAGCGCTCGCAGCTCTGAGAAATGATAACAAGCGATGCTGCGCGACGCGAACACGAGGATAAATGAAGAAAACTAAGAATATCCATTGTTTTCCGACGCGCTCGACGCGCTGTTATCTTTTTGTCGTCGCGAATAATTGAAGTGCGCGCCTCGCGCGCGCGGAAGATAATTAGAGCGCTGTCAAGCGCGCGAGCCAAGTGCTCGTGGATTTTCACGTTTTTGCGATTTTCCGGGGCGGCGAGCTCGCGCGCGAGGGCGTCGAGAGCGCGCGATTTTAACAAGCCGAAACGTCTCGAATGCGAAGCGAGCGCGAAAACAACTCTCGCGCGCCGAATCGGAAAACGCGAATGTGAAGAAATCAATTTGCATCCAGCGCGCGGACTTTTCCGGAACGCACGTGCGCGTTTCGATAATCGAGCGAAAGGCGCGTCGGAGTAATAAATCCAATAAGAAAACGTCGTTACGTAACGTTATCGCGAACGCGCCCGAGCGGATTAGAGTCGACGCCGTCGGTGGATGCAGGGGATGCTTCGAAGGAAACGGCGCGTCGGAGAAAAGTGACGCCCCGGGACTAAGGTCGCAAACGTAAAACCAATTTTCCCACGTCTACAATTACCCGTTACGATCTACCGCCCGAGCAATCGATACAATATTATGCGCGCTGCTGGCACAAACTAAAGTTTTTGCATGCGCCCTAATCCCGCCTAATACCGATCGAGTTTCGTGTAATCAACGAGGGTGTTGATTACACAAGTGGGATCTTCGCGGTTAATCCGTGCGGGGCTTAGTTGATCCCCGGTTTTGGTGCCAATTTCAGAAGGACGCCTAGGAGTAATTGACTGGCGAAGAAATAATCTCGAGATCCATTGTTCCGTTATAGACCGAATATGACGATTCTCGAAATTTCTAACTCCATTGAACGAAAGAAATAAGTCACAATGCGGCGTACGTTTCGGGGTTTTTGGTTCAAGTATATTCCAAAGTTCGAAACTTATTTTTAACTTTTGCGAAATATAAAAACGCAGAAAAAAATGTTTAGCTTGCTCGTCGGCTTCCAGCGGATCGTGTAACGTAAGTGGTTGGCGCAGTTTTAAATATAGTTTTATTGATGTATTGGCAATTAAAATCAGTATCCGCTTGACGTCACGAATCGAGTGAGAAGCTAGTTTCAAGCCATTCGAATAAGAACAATTATTGCGTAAGTTCGGCCGGCGCGTTTCGCCGCTAAATTCCTTGAAATTCATTTTTCGCCCCGTCATTTGAAATACCCTAAAACACCCTCCGGAGTCACTGCACTTTATCACTGCTCTCGCACCAAATTGCACAACCGAAATTTAATTAACCGGGACACTTTTTCGCAAATTGTTTCGTGAACGGATCGACCTCGCGCCTAACAGCTTCTCGCCCCGGTGGCGTATGCGAGAGGGGTTACGCTAGTTATTTATATTTTCCCATTTTCCACACATTATCAGCGCGTTTGCACGAGATGGCGATTTGCTCGACGGCGCAGCGCGACGAACGACCGACGCACCGTCACTGCCGGAACGGCCGGAGTGGAAAACGCGCCGCTTTCGCCACCCCTGCCGCCGGCGCCGCCGCCGCCACCCCGCCGGCAAAGGATGAGCGCGGTGCTTCGGATGCGCACGAGTGTGCCGGCATTCGTCGTCGTCCTGCCGAGCGCCGGTGAAGTGGGGACGGGGCCGCCGACGGGGGGATGGGGGAGACGCAAATAGGGAAGCGGCCAAACGAGCCTTTTCCACCTTGTTCCAATCAAACTATCTACGCGTATTTATGCTAAACTGCGTCGTTCTAATTGATGTTCCGGCCGGTGCGATTGCGCGCATTATCCTCATTCGGGCACTCGGAAACGCTCGAATATAGGAAACAGTTAGACGGCGGCGAAATGAATTCGTTGCGTAACGATGGCACTTATGACGTTTTCCCGGAATTTCGGATTTCCGCCGTCAAAAGATCTTCAGCGGAACATGCAGAGGCGAAGAGCGCGTTCAATAGAAAATTCCGAGAGTTTCGCGATGTTGCGCTGCGCCCCTGGGAAAAATTTCACATCGATAACGGCGGATTACGTGGGGAAACCCCGACAGAAATACGAGATCAATAAAAGAACATAAAAATGAAAAAAATTAATAACATAATTCCTATATCAAATCGGAGTTGAATATGTTCTAGGATCCTGACGTTTTCTCCCTCTTTTTAATATATCCCACATTTTCCAATTTCTTCGACTGCCGCCTCCTCGCGCGAAATAGGCAATTTTAATTTTAATCCCCGCACCGGAGACGTTCTGACATTTCCTCTTCCGCGACGAAGGCGTGGGTTTCCGCCCACAAAAAAGCTTTGTTGCGTTACCCACATCGCAAAAAAAAGAACGAATCGGATTAGTAGGTAAAATGCAAAAAAAAATATGTAACAGCCGACCGCGACCGCCAATGTTTTATATTACTTTTATTACGGGCGGCGGCGGATTTATTTTTAATGCCTCGCAATACCCACCCGGCCATAAGCTTAGCGCGCGACTGAAAAACCATTCCGAGCCAGAGATAAAGTGGGAAATGAAGAGTGGAGCGAATGGAAGCGACCGGGAGCGTATATCCACGCGAAGGGAAATGCGAACTAGGAATAAAGCCGATTTTGTCAACCCCCGAATGACGTCAGCGCAATATTCGTGAGGTAAATTTATTTATATTTAGATTATTTAGCCGCGCCGTTATTGCCCTTAATTTCGTCGAGGTGGAAATAGAATGTTAGGCGTACCTCGACGTGAATAATGTTGTGATTCACGTTTGTGACTCAAAGGGGAGGAAATTGTGCAATATGGCGTCGTTAAATTTCATTCCGGAATATGAGTAAACAACGCCTAGGAATATATTATATCTTTTTTTGGCGATTGTAGTGTGACGCAACTGAACTAAACGAGACCTTTCTTATTTCAATAATTTGAAGAGTTTTAATGACATTGTGCGCAGATGAAAATTAATATTTGAAAATATCGGATGTAGGACTGCTTACAATTAGCAGAGTGGATGAAGCAACGGAGCCGAACATTAAAATATTTCACCATCAAAAATGATAATCCAGCTCAAGCATTCGAAAAGTTTAAACCCCGAGTTGGAATTGCATTAATTATAACTTCGCCGCACGCGACAATTCCCTTTTTCTCTGCATTCAACTTTTGCAGGAAGACACGACTTCGCGTCACTCTGCAACTCTGCGAAACTTTTAATGCTCTTGTAAACTTGTCGGCATTCGTTCAAAAATAATACTACGTTGTCGCGCGACAAACGTCCGAACTGTCGAGCGCTTCGAGAGTTGCCCAAAACTCCCGAAACTCGAACATCAAAATTGCAAAGGGGTTAAACAAAATGCGCTAAATTTTGCGAATTATAAATAGACGCTCACCTAGAATCTAGGATCTGGTGGGGACCTGTTTCGCTCATTAGGCATTAGCTACCGAGGTCGGGCTTTGCAAGAAGCAGTCAATTCGAATGTAAGAGTGATTGAAGTAGGTGGCGCGGACTGATTTGGCAAATGGCAGGCGATTGGAATCATCGATGACTGTTAGTATTGATTTGGGAAGCACACATCGCGCTCGCAGCGGGTACGTGCGCGGCGACAGATCCGCCAGAGATTGGGCCCTGTCGAAAGCACCGGATCTGCGTTGCGGCGTCGGGCGTTCGGTTCGGAATCGCATTGTTTGCGGTCGACCATTGTGTTTCCCTCCGCAATCTCGATTAGCTGCACTAATTAGATTTATCCCGGGATTCGTGTTTGCATTTTCAAGCGGCGCAACATTTTCGAGCGTGAAAAGTAATTTCATTTCACAGTAGTTCGCGCATCAAAGTACGAGCTTAATTGTAAAAAAAAAAGCTTATTGTCGAGCTAGGCATCGAAAACAATGTTTTCCCTCTTTCGTTTCTCCGCATATTCAAATGCTCACAAAAAGAGTAAATTCAAACGTTGAAAAGGTCAAAAACGTTAAAAACATACAAGATAGGTTATCAACAAAGCGAAACACACCATCGGATATAAGAATTAAGAAAATAATAGAGCAGAGAGATAAAAGTTTCCAGCGAGAAGAAGAAGAGTATAAATAAAAAAAAAAGAAGAAAACAACTTTCGGAAATTTTCAAACTTTCCACGTTATAATAACTTTGTTTTCTCACGTTTGTGTTAAGTTTTGACTGCACCATTATTAGCAATTATAGCAATCTACTATTCTGCTTAATTCTTATTCATCTACGTTGCTGCACTATTCGCTAGTCACTAATTGTAAGTGCTAATGTTTTTAATCGAACAAAAGCAAAACATAATCGCCAAACTCAAATCAAACAAATAAACGTTAATCAAAACGTTATATATATTAAAGTACATACGATCGTTCCAAAACGGTTTCTGTCTCCTTGAATCTGCAAAAATATTCAATGATGCACAATAAATACGGGTCCATCAATCCATTTATGAAATGAAAACAATTCGAACAATCTGGTCTCGAGTTGAATTTGAATGCGAATCTTCGAGCGCTATCAATGTAGGATCATATAGAATGCGGAGCATATCGAATCGTGAATATTGAATATCCAGGACCATATTCATATCAATGCTAACATCAAGTCATATTGCATATCAGTGTTATGCGTTTTGTTGGCATAAACCCATATCAATATCATCTCGTGACATCTATCGATTTCAGAGGCATATTTGGGCATACGCATCGCAGACCATTCCATACATCGACATACAATCATACCCGCATACAGTGCGTGCACAAACACACAGAAATGTGGTCGGCTGTCGTATGTGGTATGAACATGTTGCGCATGCGTGTCAAAAGTCTAAAGTATTGTTGCTCATATCAATATCGAGCCACTCCTCGTAACTATAGCAGCAGATGGAGCAGCAAATTGAAGCTTTCGAATTGTTTCATTCTCTATCTTTCTCTACTGGACTGAAGCCGCCACCCTTGTGTCAAAATATGATCCGTATTTTGCGACAGGGGTAGGGGCAGAATCATCTAGACTAGATTCTGGCATAGGTTGCTTTCCAAAGCGTGTCCAATGCATTCGTCTAATTCTAGCAGTAAATTGGTTTTTCCCCGGAACTACGTGGTATTTCGATGTTTTTCTTGCAGCTCGTGGTAGTTTTGTGGGGTTGTAGGTTTAATTATAATGCGTGGCTGAAGGTGCGTTATTTCAGGAATGTGGCGTAACGTGTCAACGACAGTAATGGAGCGGGAGGTTTGATATTTTTAGAATGTAGGTAAACATTCAAATGTGTGGGCAGGAGAAAACGATCGCTTTAAATGAGCACATAAACGCGAGGGAAATTATTCAAATTAAATCGACGATTTTCTATTAATTGAGAGACTTGATCTAGGCAGATATTTCAATCTAAATTTATTCATTGCATGAACATTTCCCAAGCGAATGATCTATTTTGAAGATTCAAAACTCCACTCTCTGATTTATACCTTCACCTGATAGCGCATAACGTTTACGATCGCGATGAATATAAAAGTCAGCGGTAATGATTACGATGTTATCATCGTGAATAAAATGCAAGAAATTGCAGTGGGCGTAATGTGATGCCGAGGCGAGCGGCGGCGAAACCGCTTCGTCATCGACCGACAGCCGCAGTCATTTGTCGCCGTCCTGTCTGGCGTGTTCGGAGGCGGCGGCGCGAGCATGGCAGCGCCCAAGAGGGGTGATCATCGATTATGCGCCCCGGGAACACTACCGCTCACCGTTTTTCCTCGAAGGCACGGTATGTACCTGCGCAATTATGCATGCCTGTCTAATGATTAAAATTTTCTTTCAAGAAAAGACAGATTATTGATTGTCGTCAAACGATCATCGTTCGCTTATGTTTAAAGTTCTACCAACGCCTCCACCAATGGTATAAAGTCGTAAATAAATTTCATAGCGTTGAATAACGATTACGTTGTGAAACATTAACGAGACGTTGGGCCTAATTGATGAAAAATGATGATGACACTCGTAAAACTAATAAAAGCACCGCAAACGCCATAAGCCGCATCGTTCGCCGCGCGAGATGGCGAGATCTGGTGACCCGAGGTGGATATATTGATTTCTCGCATTTTCCGCCGCTGCACGCGACCGAGCGGGCCTACGTGCCGCTTTCCACGTTTTCCACCGTTTTCCGGCGCACGCCAGTACGGCCAGAGTCATCTGGCGCCAAGCGGCGAAACTTCGAATTTCAACGGCCGCGCAGGAATCTCTATTTTTAAAATTACGGCCTCCCACCATACGATGGCGCGACGGTCGCGTACTTTTTAAATCTTTTAATTATTGCATCGGATACTATTTAAATACAACATAAAACAGATAGTTCGATGTGTAGGAATGAAATATTCGCTTGTATAAACAGAGAGTTGCAATGTTTTTGCGCTTGTGTAAATGCGAGCCACCCTTGTGCAAGCTGGACGTGCGAAACACACCAAACATGCTCGGAAAGTATCTCTAATGGAAAGTGCAATCGTCGAAATTCCTCATGCATTTTTTAATTAACATCAAGGAAGAGGCATCCAATAAAGCCTTGGTTTATTAGCTTCATTAGATGTAACTGTTAAAGTTAACAGCAGAGAAGTTTTAAGATCAAGAAGAGTAATTAATTGTCGCTATCAAGATGGGAATCTTACCAATGCAGTCAAGTTTGAAAGTTACTATGAAAGTCAACGACTTCTACATGGAAATAGTTATCTGAGCAATATTAGTTATTACATCATTTTAAATATACTTTTTCTCGGTCATTGATAAGAAACACTTTAAAGCAATTCAACTACTAGATTGCGGAAAGATTCATAGATAGAGAAAGATAGAGATAGAAACGTTTGTTAGAGTTAGAGTATAGTTTTAGAAGAAGTTTAAAGCAGATTTGTTCGAAAGTTTGCGTTCATTTCGAGTTTTACCTTTCGCTCGCAATGGAAGAGTTCCGAGACATCGACTTCGGAGACATCTCAAAGTCGCTGTCGGACCGGTAGAGGAAGCTCTCGCGTCGCTGCGGCAAGTTCTGGAGCACCAGGCCGGCGGACGGCGATGCCGCCCCATCCAGTGGGCTTCTGCCTGGACTTGCTCCATTTTCCACATCAAAGCTACAAGAGAACAAGAATCATATTAATATAGGATTCACAGAAACACAGATGATAATACAAATAATCACATTCGATTGCGGTATTTCCCCTATAACAATCGATGACTTTAGAAATCATTAATCCCGTTCTCGATAAGTTAATCCTTTGTCGTTTGAAACTTACATCGCTTTTAACCGAATGCGATCGACGTGCTTTCTCGGAATGAAATCCGAGTTGCGTCGTCCAATGACCAAATAGCGAACCTGCACTGACATTTCCGTTTTCATTTGAACGCCCGAAGTTTACCCTTTGAGTCGAAAGAATTCACTAAAGACCTCCGGCACTTAAAAGAAATATCCTCTCCTCCTGCACCAATCTCCAATTCCTTTGTCAACTTTTCATCGGTTAACACACACCACGAAATATAATACTACCAGTTAGGAATTTTAACTAAATATTTTTAAATGCGCTCCGCATTGCGATTGTTTAATTTTAAATCGAATGTTTACCGCTCGAAATTCGCCGGGGCGAAACTGACGAAACCTGCGGCTCGCGGTCGCGATCGCGCCCGCCGCGCTATCACGAATCGCGTTTATCTCTTTATTTGCTCTATAAATATTATGCACGCCGCGTGCGCACAGCGCGCGGCCGCGGACGTGTCACAAGTCGCAGGCGCACTAACGCCGATCGGCGACCAGCGGAAAGGCGATTCGGGTGGATCGGATCCCGAATTTGACGCACCTAGACGAAGCCGACACAATGTGCGCGCTAAATAAATTGATGCCGGCATGCGCAAGGAGTGCAAAGAGACACGGGTTCCACTATAAAATGAATGTGAGTCAAAGTTTTCGATAAGAATTTGTTTGGGAAGATTAAGAAAAATTGCTGTTCGGATCGAATCAATTGAAACGAACTATGCCAATAATTTACTATTAGAATTCGTTAAACCAAACAAAACAAAAGCAGCGAGAATATAAGGTAAGGTAATTCACTTAATTTTCTAAATTGTATCACCCGGAAGCAAGCTACCCATGGGTCACAAAATATTTACTCCTACGTAGTTTATTTTTATCTTTCGGATGTAAAATATTACGAGCCCCACACATCCCGTTCGAAATTTAGTACCTGCCAGTGGTCCGCCGACGGTCATACGTCAGAGGAAACCTCCTGGTGTGCCGACGCACTTGCGACGAGCGCGCCGAAGACCTTCGCCGCCTGGCGATGATCTCCGAATGCCGTCGAGAGGACTCCGAGGCCGACTGAAAGGACGCGCGCGAGTCGCTCGAGTCCACCTCGTGCTCGGGTATCGCCTCCGAGTCCCTCCTGGACATGTCCGACGACCACAGGGAGGTGACGCTCGCGCGCGAGTCCATCGACCGCTGCCCGATGATCTCGTATCGCCGGCTCGAGGTAGAATACGAAGAAATTGACGTGACAGAGTGCCGGCTCTCGTACGCCCCGCCGTACTCCACCGAGGAGTCCCTCGACATGCACGAGTACCGCGAGTTGGAGAATCCCGAGTGCCCAGAGTAGCGCGTCGCCGACGACAGCTCGCTGGGATGCTCGGCGTCCAGGTCTAGGTCCGGGGAGTGGGAGTTGGTGAGGGGCTCCGGCCCGGCCTCGGGGTCCGGCGACGGAGATGGCGAGCTCAAGGAGGTCGGTATGATCGAAATGGTGGACTCCTCGACGTCGTCGCCGTGATGGAACGGGCCGTGATGATGATGATGGCGGTGGTGGTGGTGCTTGCGATGCAGGTTGGCGGACGTGGAGGACTTGGGAGAGGCGGGGGTGTAACGTAGACCGCGTATAAGGGACCATAGCCAGAACAATATCGTTATCATTGTTCGACGACGGCGGCGCGCCGGCGATGAGGCATTATCGGGTCAACTCGTGGATTTCCACCCGCGCTACAAGCAACGAGCAACCAGTGCTTGTGCTATTGATCGGCGGCGGCGGCGGCAGCGGCAGCGGCGGCGGCTACCGGGCCACCTCGGCGCCTCGCGATCGCAGCCAAGGACCTCAAGCACCAGCTGATTTTCGCATGCACTGTTACGTCTCGCACTTGCGTTTACTTTCGCACACTACCCGCGGCTGCCGACCCATTCGTCCAGCGGCGGCGACAGTCCATCCACTTTAACCTCAATTCGGCGAGGATCCTAACTCTTTTTTAAAACTCGAACGCCCACGTCCCGAGCGAACGCAAACGTTAAAACGCGAGACGACCGCCCGCGTCCTTCGCTAGAGGTTATGTTGTTCACATGCTCACGACCACTGGCGGCGATCGGCGGCTTCGGCGTCTTCGGAGACGGCAGGAAGAAACCATAAACACTGGGCGCACGCCACTAGCCGTCACGTGACACAAACGTCTAATGCGTTCCCGATGCCGACCGGCGGCACGCGTGCGCACGGCGTGGCGGCGGGCGGCCTGTGCGAGCGAGCTGAAATCGGCGCGTTTTGCGTGCCTCCTCGCGATTAAATGTCAGCGGCGGCGGCGGCGGCGGCAGACAACGCGGCATTCTCGCCGCCGCCGCCACCGTCGCTACCGCCGCCGCCACCTCGGGGGTGGCGCGCGCACCTCTCACCCGTATTCATCAACAAGCCGGCGCGCAAACACACGCGCGCACCAAATTTTACTGCAAATATTTAAACGGGCCGCATTGTCAGTCGCCGCGCCTGCCGCACGAATTTCGTTTCACCCTCGCACACGAGCAAGGCCCAAACATAATTATATCTTAAAAATGAGACCCAGATACATTTTTAAACGCTAATATCTCGACCTTTCCGAGAGCGCCGCACCGATATATCTACTTCAAACTCGTCCAGCTTCTTTTTTGCCAATTTCCCTGCCCGCCGTCGTCCTTTTTCGCATCTTCGGCACTAAGGGTAGTTTTTGCGCCGTCTCGTCGTCGAGCGGCGATGATGCGACGCAATAAGCTTCAATTATGCTTTCAATTTGTGCGCGTTTGAAGGGCCTCGTTTCGTGACGTCGAGACCCGATAAAATAGAAACATATTTCACCATTTTTTCGCCGTCGCCGCAGGAATTTCACTGCAGAGTATCATCGGAACACTCTGCCTTTGAGTGGCTTAAATGAAAGGCGCATTTTCATGCGTCTCTTTTCACTCATAGCTCTTGATTCGCATGAAAAGATATTCAAGAATTAATCCTCTTTCTAAAACCATCAGAATCGAAGGTTTTAATTGTCATTTGGGGTTATTTGCACATTATAACAATTCACCAAACAATCGACTTATTCCGCTACTCATACAGTGGCATAGTTTCTATTTCATACGCAGTTCCAGCGATTTTCCCTTTCCTCTTTCTCTTTTCTATTCGCTTTGTTTTCTAATAAAAGTGTGTGCATACCAGGAAACCAGAAAGGAAAAAGAGCGCTTCGTGCTCGGCAGGGCAATAAAGATTCGCCGAACGCGACTGCACGTCCGCCAGCCCCGCAAGCTTGCCGAGATTATACATTTTTACAGGGGACGCCGCACGCACACGGCGAAATAATGAAGTCGCGCGCTCGGAAGGAAAGCGGAACGATGATAAGTCGTCTCGGTGTGCGCGCCGCCGGCGGCGACGGCAGTGCGCGGCGGTGACGTCAAACGGCGCGCGGATCGACGTCATGCGCTCGCTCTCTCGACCCGCTTTTCGTCCGCCGCCGCGCCGCGCCGCCCCCGGTGCACGAGCGCGAAAGCACTGGATACATCGACGAGATGGACTCGGAGGACGGCGAATGCAGGTTAACTTATATACCATGCGTTGCCGCAGCCGAATGCTGGGCCGCGTGCGCCGAAAATTTTCGCCGGACGGATGCCGGCGGACACATCGTGTGCGCGATACATGGGCGGAAAAAATTAATGATAACGAGTCCCTTTGTAGCCGGCCGGGCCTATCCGGGCATAAAACAAACTCTGCGGAAAACTCGAAATCGGCGAGCTCGAAAGCGCCGGCTTCGCGGGCGTTCGGAGCTCCTCGAAGCTTCGGCGGCGGGGCGGCGCGCGCGAAATGGAAAATGGAAATTGAAGGCCGAACGCAGGAGGCCCATTTGCTTTCGCAGCCAAATTGGCGAGCGTCCTTCGCGTCCCGCTCCTTGAGCATCCACTCCGATATTTCGCTTTCTAAATTATCGCATGCAAATATTTCAAAGGCGCAACAATGAGCGTCCGCCGCTTCATAAAATTCGTGCGGAAATTGACAAATGAGGATATTAGATTCACACACGCGAACGTGGACGCGGACGTCCTCGCCCTTTTCTTCCCCCCGTGCGCCAGGTTAAATGATCAAATCCGCATTTCGGAAATTCCGTCTTACGACTATCTATTTGCTTCGTAAACTATCCTCACCGTGAGGGATGTACCCTAAGAGCGCCTGGCCCGCAAGGACAGCAGGTGGCGTGTATGCCGCCGCCGCCCGGCGGCCGCTTGCGCTTCTTCCTCGTGCAAAAGTCCTGCCCCATCTGTGACGGCGGGCCGAGCTCGTCGGCGCTCCTCGCGTTCGGCTTTTGTTTGCTCTTACTCTTATTGCGCTTCCGCTTGGCAAATTTGCACAGCCTGGACGTGGCCCACCACTCGCCGACGAAGTTCCTCGTTAGTCAGGAGCGCGTCAGCCACGGCCGCGTCGCGTGCCACGGCGTGCCGGCAACGCCATTGCCGCCTCCGCGCTCCTTGTGCGGCGAGCAGACGAGCAGCAGCAGATGCATCACTCAGCGATCGAAACGTCTTGCCATTTGATTCGCGACGCCGCACGTCGCGCCGAGCTTCGAACGCGAAAATCTCACGCAATCCGGACCGCGTCCTTGCGAAGGATAATTAACGCGCCGCCGACGTAAACACGTGTCAATACGCGCAGCAGTCTCGACACTTCCCGGAGCCACTTTCCGCACTAATTATACACTCTGTACCGACGTGACAGGCAGGAATTCGTTGAACTTCCTGGGCGATGGAAGTCTAACGATTTTCGATGCGGTTTCGAAAAGAATTTCGGGCTCGAGATCAATATTTACGTGAGACAGCAGCGCCGGGAAAGAACAAGAGAATTTTCGAGTGAAATATTTCCGAAAATCGCGAGGAAATCGCAGAAGTCGCGCGATCAGATGTTGTCTGGCGCGCGTTATCGGACAATAATAAAGCATCCCCGCCGCCGTGGCGGCGGCCGGCGCGACAGATACGCCCTCAACGGATATAACCCCAAATATCGCGCGCCGGTGCGCCGCAGCAGCCGGCCGGAGCGGCGGCGGCGGCGGCGGCGGCGGCGGCGGCCATCATGGAATCGCCACGCGCGCGCGAAGCGCCGGCGTCGAAGGGGGATGCTGGAGCGACGTCACCACTAGCCCAGTTCGCGCGTCCCGAATTCGCCCTTCGCCGCCCGCGCCGCTCCACCCCCGCAACGTGCTTCGTGTTGCGCAGTCGGCCGACGACTGAACGCGAGCGCTCGCGAAACGCGAAAAAAGCAAAAACGTTAAACACAAAACAAATAGGCGAACACGATAATTACGTGCGCCGTAATTGCGAAGCGTTTTACGTTCGCGCCGTGCCCTTTCCCGAGCGGAAAATTTTCCTGCCCGTCTCGCCCGTCAACCCTCTCCCAACGCGGCTGTAATTGCTTATTAAGTATGCATGCAGCGTGCGTGCACCTGCCACCCGAGCGTGCAGCGCGCGGTAATAATTATAAATAGAAAAGTTTATTATCGTTGGCAGCCTCGCCTTGCGCGATGCATATTTTCATGGCAGTCCACCGACTCGACAATATTGGAAATCGCCGGAGCGACACACGCAGCGCCATCTCGCGGAATTTGCCGAAACCCGCGCGGCCGAGTGGAAAGGCGAACATCGCGCGCATTTTACTTCCCGCTCGTGCCCAGAGGTGGCGCGCCAATCGCCCGAAAACGAAATAACTTTATTCGCCAATAAAACGACGAGAAAAAATGCTACAGACGAAATTACTTGCGCACTAAGTACTCCAGAAACGAATTCTAATTAAATCAGAATAAACAAACTTTAATGGAAATTGAAGAATGAAGAAAGGGGAACGAGCGATGACGCGGAAAAACTCATGAATTAAATATTTTAATGGAAAGCGACGAAAGCGCAAGGGCAGCAAATAAAACAAAAAAGAACGCTCAATAACAGTGGAACGCTTTTAAATGCGGAGCGAATCAAACATAAATTGAAATTCAAATTTTCGTTTTTTCTTCGCATTCGTATCATAAGCTCGTTGCCGTCTCGCGAAACGTTTCCTTGCATTTCCCGCCGAAGATTTTCATCAGACGTTTGTTTCGCCACAAATGTCAAGCGCGCTTAAAGAATTCATGACGCACAAAGCGAATTACAGGATCAAACGCCTCCATTCGTTTGTTTTGTTCGCCCAAGTGCGCTAATCTCACAATTCGGTTGCTAATTGCTTTCTGGAGTGGATATGGCGGTGCGTTCGTCTCGCCTGCTCCTGGCGGCCAATAAGGACCACTTGTTCCTTATACGAGCGGCAAGCGAATTGGAAATTATTGGATGCCGAATCAATCCGCGGCTCGGTTCGCACGCAATGCGCTCTCAATCAAACGCCACGTAACGCAAAATGCGTCGATTCAACATCAACAGTTCCACGTTTCTCTCTAGGGTATTACATTTCAAAAAGAAACACAAATGAACTTTATAACTTCGGATGCTTAGCATCTTGCTTATTTTTTGCGTTTTCGAATGTTATTTCGTGTCCCGCGAGGACTGCGTCTAACCTCAACGTAAATATACGCGCGAAGGTCCTGCGAGTCCTGAAAACGCGCCAGGCACTGACGCGCGCCCAGCAATAAACGACACAAAAAAAAATCGAAAAGAATACAAGCGCGGAGGAGACGACACGCGCGGCACTCGTAAAAGCGTATATTTTCGTGTTTTACCAAAACGGCTTCAACGTCCGGGGCGATAGGAAAGGCGGGAAAACCTAGAGATACTTGGCGACCGCGTCGGCAAAGATTCTGGCCGTGAGTCAGGCGCTCTTGGCGAGCGCTCTAACTTTGATGAAATAAATTCAAAGATTTAATTTTGCCGCGCGCGTTTTCCTCCGAACGACGTCTGACGTGCGCGCAAATATTAAAAGCACGAACATGAAACATTCATATTTCCCGCGTCCATCCGGTACACGCGCCGACATAATGAAGGCGTTTAATTAATCATGCTTGGAATCAACGTGTGCACTTAGTTACTCCGAGTCCGTATAGTTGCTACACTTTTCGTCAGATCGCAAACTAATTCATGAACTTGCAATACATATTTTTTGGTATAAATTAATTTTCCTTTGACCCTGCAAAATCGGATAGTTGCGCCCCTATGGCGGTTACTTGCCTGAATCATAACAATTGAACTTGGGATACAGATTCGCAACAGATTCGAATCTTCAATTTTCTTCACGCTTTAGATTAAAGGGAAAGTGCTTTGTGTTATAGTACGACTACTAGAAAATGCGGCAAATATCCCAGCGTGGCAACTATACTGATTTTACCCTAGACGCGGGCGCTGGTCATTAGGGCATTGTTCCTTTTACATTACGTTATCGAAATGCCCAACCATCTCATTGCATATTCGTAACTTCAACACTCAAAGGCACAAAGTCAACCAGCCAAAGGGCAAACCGCGGATTGTATTGAAGTTGAGCCGCTTTCAGAAATTACAAGAGGGTAAGCAATGTATAAAACAGCATGAAAAGATATTTTGGAACTAAAAGTACTATTATACTTTGCAAATTTTTGATTGGATTAACGACCATGGTGCAGTCGAGGTTGCACTTCGAAATCAGTAATTATAACTTTGTTTAACTCAATTACTTCCGAGTTCTGCCGTGTAGTTCCTAATTAAAACCCTTCTCAATTAAAGTTTGGTTTATAATTAATTCCGGTTCCTACTCGCATCCACCTGACGCTGATATTTGAAATATATTTGATTTAAGCACTGGACGAGCTTAAAAAAGCAATTCAGATGCAATCGGCGTTCGTTGTAATTAGGCTTCACAAACTTTTCAAAACCTGCCGCTCTTCAAGGAAGCAAAGTTTTGCACACTTGGTTTTAGTGCGAACCACGAGTATGCACCGAAGGGCACGACTTGACGGCTTCTCGTAGGGCGCGCAACTCGTTCAAGCCCCAGCGCGACTCGAGCAATCTTCGGAACCACCTCTCGAGGTGATTCAATTAAGTGAATTAATTGCTAGGCTGTTATTAGTGTTTCCATGGCGACTTGGCCGACTTACGTGGCTAATTGTAAGACTCTGATTTTCTATATTACAGGCAATCAAATATTAAAACAACTTTATTATAAAACACCTTCCCTAAAATAAATATTCTTCAAACCTTGCAAGTAAACACAAGTGGCATCGAGCGTACTCAACATAACCTACATTGTTATCTATCGAAAGATCAATCACCTTAAATAATATCATTAGAAACGCTATTCTAGTTAACCCCGTAATGAACTTGCGGAAACCGCGCCGTGGCGTGCCGGGGTAGACGCCGAATAAAAATTGTTATGATAAACAGAGTAAATTGCAGAAAAACGAGTAAAGCCGGAAGATACGAAGTGAAATTGCTTCCCGCTCGGGGGCAAACATGCAATGCGCTCGTTGCCGTCGCGTTCAATCATAGCCATCGACCCTGATAACCGCCGGCTCACGCCCGACGCCTCCGCCGACCAACACCATCGCAACAAGCCGCGACGGCGGCGTCATCGGCACGGAACTTCTAGGTCGACCGTGCAATCGCTGCGCTTAACGACCGACATGCAATTCAAGAGAGCGTGGTGGTAGTTCACGGCCGAGCAAATCAATTTGAATCTGGCAAGGGGTAAATAGCAAAGGACGACGGACTAAATGTTCCGGGTCGCGTCCGAGTAGTAATTCCATGGGTTCCATATCGTTTTGTCGCACAAATATTTTATGAAAACATTTCTCTTAAACTTTGCTCCTTTGGGTCTTCGCAGAAACCGCTAAGTACTAAGTTCCCGAGCGTTCCGCGGATGTTCCGCAACCCTGGTCCCCTTGTCCTGCGGAAAAGTTTAAAAGCACGACACGGCGACTCCCCATAACACCGCCGCGTTGCAACCGATCGCAAAGCACACAAGCGTTGTGCATGCCGAGCACGGCATCGGGAAAATCGGAATGCGACCGGCGCCGCCGCCATCGTCAAACGTCCTCGCATGCAAACGGGATTTACGCGCCGGGCATATTTCTTGATTTATTGAATATCTCACCCCGGCATGCGATAACGCCGCCCCCAAGCAGCCGCTGCCGTGGATACGACACGACGCGCACGGGAAGCAGGAGTGTGTAAGCAAGCAGGATTATTCATCTCAGAATGCGTTGCGCGAAAGTTCGGAATCGCATTTCCGAATTTATTCAGGATTAGAGTTCCCGCGGAGCGGAATATGGATCTGGCAAGAAGGAGAAATACTCGAGAGGTAATTTTGCGCAAGGATAACGCGATAAAAAACGGCCGCGAATCATATCGTCATAAAAACGGGTCGTTCTGCAAAATTTACGCTGACGTCAGTTTACAACTGAAACCGTAACGGAAGTATCATAAAAATGTACCGGAATATTTGCCCAAGACGTGTAAGAACAAAAGAAGCGCCCTCTAAATCATTTCACTTTTCATCGCGCCGATCAAATCCTATCTCCGGTAATGCAGCAAGAACGGGGCGGAGAATTCAATCATATCTGCCAAAGATCAACAACAGAGCGGACGCGGAAAATACAATAAACCGCGTCGAAACGAAGGCACTAAACGTAAACGCGCGCACGCCTCAGATAAAGGCAATAATAACGCAATAACGCACGAGCACCGGAGGCCCACCAGATGTGCGCACTGCAAGCGAGGATAATGTAAACACGCTAGCGATAATAATAATAGTCTACGCGCAGGATAATGGATGCGGCAACGATCGAAGCGGTTACGCCCGTCGGTCGGATTCGTAGTCGAGAATTAATTTCGTTTTCGAAGCACGCGTCCGCAGCCCGAATAAAAAATTCGACAAATTCATTCCGGCGTTTCGCCTAATGGCATTGTTCAACGGCATCGCGTGTAAAAAAGCATTAGTTTCGGTGCGCCAGAGTTTTCACGCTTTTCCACGCGTTTGCACGCTCGAACGCCTTGACGCGCCATTCTCGGATATATTCAGGACGCTGGCGTGTTAATTCGAACGACCGAATCTCCTCAATTAAGCGCGCGGTGTTGTCCTAATCAATCTTCAACTAAATAGTGGAGAGTTCGGTCGTTCGCGTGAAAAATACCAGTAATTAATGGCAGCCGAAATTAGAATGGGTGGTTTGCAACTTAAACGCTTTTCGATGTATTCGTACCTGGGGTTGATTTTAATGAAAGATAAGGCATTTTGTTAATCCAGGATACAAGAAAATCCAATTCTTATTGTAAAATGTTTTAGGCACCTACGACCAAATATCGTTAGTTATCATCTAGTTTTTGTACGATTTCCCACCTTAATATCTCCGAAGTGACAAAAACCTCGTCGACTACCTGGTAATTATTATCACGGCTACCGCCGCGCCGCCGATAACGGAGCGTAATTACAGTGCTTTATCGCCCGACGGACGGGCCGTGCGGTTTTATCACCTCTCTCCGGTCGGTCCTCAGGCTCTTCGCAACATGGCTGCCAAAACACGACCGCCCGTACCGTAATTGTTTTATTTATAGGCGTCGCAGGCGCGACCCGCGCGCACAATAACCGAACGCGTCAAACACCGCGATAAAATGTTATCAGTAAATCACAGATTTGCCAATATATATTTCGATCGAAAGTTTTATGACGCAGGCAACCAACTGTACGCGCTGTGTGTGCAACATTGGCTGTATACCTGCCGAGATGAACCTTCGCTGTGCTTAATTACAGTTAGTTGTGTCCATTTGACTCGTGACGCAAAGCTAACTGACGCTCAATTCCAACGCGCAGGACATGTGAGGACAGGGGACATCGAAGGACCCTTTTAATTTTCCCTTCTCCCCTTTCCTTTGGCCCACAGTTCCATACTAAACATGGTGTTAGTTTCGTGCAAGTATACCAAGGAGAAGAAATTGTGCAAAAAATTGAAAAACAAATTTAGTCTCGTTCCTTTTCGGAAGAAGTAAAACATCTTAGGAGCTTGCATCTTAAATCAGATCCACGCGGAGACAACGCAAAACTTCCCTAATGAAACAACGCCAAAAACGGATGCTCACATTCGGAAGCCAGCCAAAGCGATTCTTGTAAAATTAAATATTTGTGTTTCTTCCGGTTTGTCGTCTTGGGAAACAGGATAAATACCTCATCTCGGTGTGATTAATCTTTCGACTCGAAAATAAATCCCGATACGACGCTGATACTAATCTCACGAGAGACCGATTCGAGGAAAGGCTGATTTTCCGAGCGGACGGTCAGGAAAATAGTTTTCCCATTTTCATCACGACACATTACGAGAAGCCTTGAGCCTTCCGTTTTGAAAGCCAATTAGATTATACGACAAAGTCGCCTAACAAACTTCCGACGCAGTTAGAAATTCGAAAAGTTTTTCGATTTTTGTAAATTCATAAAGTTTTTGATATCTTAACTTTGCCAATCATAGATGTACTTTGCTGTTCCAGAGAGATAATCTCATTTTAATCACAAACGTCCCAAATCAAATCAATAAGCATAATCGAATATCTCATTCGGTTAATAATATAGTGGGCTACCATAATGATACCGGTTTGTTATTATTGTTAACTAAATTGGCATAGATAGCCATGATCAGTTTTGATTGCTGGAAGTATTATTTAACAACAAATTTCACACGCAGCTAGAAAATCGATTTTTGTAAATTCACCTAGTTTCTGATATTTTATGATTGGTAAAGTAATCACATTAATGCACTAATGCACTGATGATATTTCAAATATATAATCTGATTTCAATGTAACATTTTCCATCTCAATCAATATTTAAATTTGTTATTAATACATTGTCTTATCACCATGACACTAGTTCATGGCTTTCGTTTCTTTATATTGTTTATAGCGACCGTGGCCAAGGAGATTTATAATCTACGTAAATTGCAAGAAGCCACAAAACGCAAAATACAAAAACATTTCCGATTTTTGTAAATTCACAAAGTATCTGAATTTCGTTTCGTAAACTTTGTCAATCATCAGTCCAAAAAATTTGCTGACATCTAGATGTACTTTGATGTTCCCAGTAGATAATCTTATTTTAATAAAAACAGGGTATCAGGATATCAGGAAATATTCCAATATCCAAACATTCACATGTCCCTCATTCATTTTCCTTTCATGCAGATATGTCACACGGCGAAGCCAGATAATCAAATCGAGGAATACATGCCGAGAGGCACTGCAAAAATCTGAAAGTCAAGTTCCGGCGCGCCACAAATATCGCGCATTTCCATGGAAATACCATTCGTACAAAACCCACTCGGGGAAATATCAAAGTCAAATATTTGATTTGCCTGCTGCGCGTTTTCTGGCCTTTTGTTTGCCTAAACACAGCGAGAAAAAAGTGGGAGGAAAACACATCAGACTTACTCGAATCCCTCGCTAAACACCTCGCTGATTTCGGAGTCGCTCCTCGGCAGCACCAGTCTCGGCAGCATCACCTTCCGCCTCCGCTGCTGCTTGATGCCCTGCATGCTCATGTGCATGAAGTCGGGGCCGCGCAGCGGCGAGTGCGGCGAGAGGATCGTCAATTTTCTGTCGCCCGGACTCAGGCTGAGATAGCCGGCCGGCGGCGGCAAACTTAGATGGGACGGAAGCTGAACTCTTCCGGACCACAGCCCGCGTCGCCGCTCCGCGCTGATCGTGTCCTCCGACGAGCCCATTAGCAACAGGCTGCCGTCGCCGCTAATGGCGTGCCTCTTCAATCTGGCCTCGCGCTCGATGTAATCCAAGCTCTTCGACTCGACGCTCTCGGTGGACATCATCCGGCGCACGTCGCCGGTGGAGAGGAAGCTGCGCGTCGTCGTGGTGGTTCGCAGCGACTCCATGCTGCGCGCCGCCTCCGTCCGGACGCCGACGGCGGACAGGAACTGCCCGCCCTTGTGCGGCTCGTACTCCTCCTGCGAGGAGCTGGAGTGCGGCGACTTGCTGAGCAGCGAGTACCTGGGCGACGCGCGCGCCGACGTCGACTCCTCGGACTCCATGGAGTCGCCGCTCGCCTGATGAGTGAATATCTGACATTGCGGCTGAACGTGTTGCAGCTGCTCCCGTTGGACGAGCGTCGACGTCGACGAGGTGCGCGAGACGGACACGTTGTGCTGAGTGAGCGTCACCGTCGAGGAGGTCTTCGACAACGAGGTGGTGGTCTCGTCATCGTCGTCTTCCATCGCAGGCGGGTGATGGCAATGATGGAACCAATCGCCTGCGCCATCCGAAACATCGATATCGTTACTAATCGCGCGCGATGACCAATCGAGGACCACGACGCGGACAACGATGCCATTGAATCTCACAGACGCAATAATCAATACGCGGACCATGGTCGGGACAGATGGCGGGAGACCCGAGGGGAGAAAAGGGAAGAAGATTGCAAACGAATTACCGAATGATGGCTCTTACATCCGGAGCTGGTACGCATGGACACGAATTGTCCGGGGGCAATTTCGTCATGTGCGCGATGCAAGGGTTCACAGGGGAAAGCCATCCAATATTGGGGTTAATGCTTGGTCGGTTTAGGTTGTTCCGGTCGTGTGTCGAAATCTCAATCTAACTCTGATTCAAATTGCTTTTCTCTACCCGCCATAAGCTTCTGTCAGGTCTACAAGAATTTTTAGGTATTTATACCAATTCCATTCATCCATGAATTATAGATTAATGTAAATTAAGATGGCACGTTACCCAGAGGAATTTCCTGAATTTGCTGGGTTTGATTGCCGGCGAAATTACAAGAAGGCATACGCGTACCGTGCGCATGATATCGCTAATTAATTCAACGCAACCCCAAAATAAACCAGAACTACTGAATATATCACCCCTTACGCTGCAAATGTCAAAACAAGCTAATTAATTTCGTAGGGATCGCAGATTAATTAAAATATGAACTGAATTAAATTTACAATGTTCCATTGAACGAGCTCGAAAAGCTCGCGCAGAGAGTTCCTTTTGTCCATCGCAAATCGCAATATCGGAAATCGATATTGAATGACATTTACCATTTATCTCTCTAATTCCGAAAATCCTTCCAATTTTTAGCACAAATTTTTTCCATTTTCCATTCTCCACTCTCCACTCTTCACAAAGAGGAAAACTATCCGTGCCTTACTCTAAAAAATCGCCCTCAATTTTCTCTAAAACGTCAACCTTTTACCTTTCCCCACTTCAATATCTAGCAACACCTTATGTCTTCATACTTTTCTACTCTTTATTCCTCCGCCCTTTGCCAGCGCTTCCTAGCTTCTCCTTTAGCGAGTCCTCAATACTTTATGCTCGTATCTTGAGCAATATCCTGCGCCATATTTCCTCGTTGTTTCCGGCGCGGCGTAACGATCAACTTGAGCTGATATTCTGCGTCGCAGAGTTTCGAGCAAACTGACAGGTCGTAAGGATTTTCAACCGAGGAGAACTCCGGCGCACCGGCGAAGACAACAGCAGGACGCAAAGAAAACAAGGAAAATCTATTTCGTATTGCGCACTAAAGCTTCAACCGTCGCGAGGCAGGATATGGAGCAGCGCGTCAAGGACTAAATTGAGAATATAAAAGATAAACGCGAGTGAGGGCAAAATAATAAACTAATTAAGTTTGCAAAGGCATGAGAAAGGGCGTGTTTGTCGGTTTCATTCGGAGATGTTCGCAAACTAATTAATCTCTGCTTTTGGGGAGGAAAACTTAGAAATCAAGAAAATAAACTGCTCAAGTCAATTAAACCTGAGAACTGCCTTATCCTGGAAGTTGGTCAGCCGATCAGTAGTTTATTTTAAAGATACCAAGATTGATGGTTAATTAATTAGTTAGTTTGTGAGTCGTACTGTTTATTTAAAAGATTTAAAGCTTATCCCACCACAAATAACAATTTTATTGGTTCCTCCAAATCTGCAAACAGCCTAAATTAATTACCGGAATTTGTAATTAGTGTCGCCGTGACAACAAACAATTTTCAATTACCCCTGCCCACCCAGCATCAGAACAAAATTCGTGTGCATAGAGAGGAGTGGTAAACATACTCGGGCAAATCATTTTCCGTGAGGAAATCCTACATGTGCGGCACCGAACCAACTCCCCAAATAGATAAAAACGAAATTGCATTAAACTCGTCGCGCTCGACAAACGCGGAGTAAATCAAATTGACTAGGCGAATGCGCTCGTAGATAGTGAGGTTAATACGAAAGCATCGGAAACCCGTGCTCGACTCGAGTATCCTGTCGACTGTGCATACAGAGCTTGTGTAAAGTATAAAATTAAATTTAAATAATAGCCGCAAGGAGGCAGGCGGCGGCGCGGCGGCGGCGCGGCGGCGGCGCGGCGGCGGCGCTCGAGCTCATCATTAATTCCGCGCGCTGCCACGCTGGCAGGATTCCGGTGTTTTCGCGTTTTGCAGTTTCGACGAGCCTTTGTCCGCAGCATTAAAAGCGAAACAAAGCGAGCACGCGCGGAATGAAGAATAAATGAGCGCGGAATCGAATCGAAAACGACGAAAATGTTTACGGACGTCCGGAGTTTGTTGCCGCGCCCGGCGCCTCCGCCCCCCGAAGTAATTAAAACAACTCGCAAATCAAATATACAAATTACCTAATTGCTGCGTAAAAAACAAAAACATATTTATCCACATTAATATTGTAAAACAAAAAATATATATTCCCAGGATATATTTGACTGATTGTGTATGTCGCGTTAATAGTGTAGAAATCCCAGAAAGTTAAGCTCCCGCAGCGCATTAAAAGTTAATTAAAATTAAAACGAGCATCAATGAAAACTGAAAGCTCACGGGATGCCCGCAAACAGCAAAAATTTAATTTTTCATTTTATTTCAATTGTACACATTTTTTATATTTTGATACGAACGTTACAAAATATAATCCAATTGAATTCACTCCAATATTCGCCGCGCACCATTCCAATTAAGACCTGTTTCGATCAGTTTTTTTTTCATCGGTGCAACGTCCAATAAAACTGAATTCACTAAAACCACGCAAGAAAATCATGCGTTCGTGTGTGCGTGTGTAAATTTACGAGTTGCGAATTGTGTCACGAGTAATATTTCTCGTTGGAAATAATTCTGGCCGGCGTCCAAACGGCACACTCGACATTCTCGAAAATTCCGCGGCGCGTTTCGCAAGCGTCGCCTCTCGAACCGTCATAGATTTAACTCGCTATGCGTTGCAAATCGACCGCATCGCATCACGCAATATGCATCGCAAGCGACAGAAAAAAATAAATAAAACGCGACACGAGCGTAAATTTAACGTCGCAAGGCCTGGCAGGCCCGCAAAGCGAAAATATATCGAGTGGCGCCATCTATCAATTCGCAAACGCTAATGAGAGGCAGTATTTCCGGCCGTTGTGCACGTAACGAATGCGAAACTCAATTATGTAGCACAATTCCGACAAATTTTGCTGTCGGAAAGTTCAAATCGAAATAAAAACAATACGCCTCGTAGGGCGCGCCGTTTTTCACGAACCCGGGGCGTAATCAATGTTTATTTTGCAATCGCGAAACGAGCGGCCTGTTTATTTCGGCGATTCGGCAAGATGTTATTCGAAAACAACAAATAATTGCACGCCATGAAGCTTTTCGTTTCGGCGCAAAAAAGAAACAGCGTGTAGGGTGGAGCGGGGTTAGTCGTATTGAACTGAGTAATAGGTAATGAGCGATCAAACTAAACATTTGTTTCGCCACGACTTGCATAAAATTTGAAGTTATATCATACGATGGCTTCATTTATTAACAGTCACAATGTAAATGACCTCCAAAGTTGGCTCCTCGAATCTTGGCTAGCTGATTTTTGGCAAAGGGGCATTGATAAACATGCGGAACGGTGGTAAGAGATCATTGGCAAAATCAGACAATACATAATTGATTAAATTGTTGTTATATTTGTTAACTCGGAGACGGTGGTACACCACCAACACCACCTAATCAAGACGGACTCAAGTGGTTAACGATCGGACTTCGGGAGTGACTGGAGCATGCAGACGAAGAACACTCGTCTGCCAGCCCCCGTTGCATGTGCATCGCGTCTTCACCTTCAACCTTTGCTTGTTGTTTAGTGTGTTTAGCTATATATTGCTATTAGTGTTGGGGGTGGCAGGGTGGTTCTGTGCATATTCGACACAGAAACGAGCATCATCGTGCGCCAACATCGGCGTTCGCCGCTAACATATTTGATGAGGAACAGTCGAATATTTAATAAAGAAAGAACGCTCAGTACTTATTACTCAAACCAGTACAATCAATTTTCATATTTTCCTCATTTTCTATTTCTCATCTCTATTTAGAATGACGAAAAATGTGAACGATACAACTCTCACTACTTATTGCTCAATCAAAATCTATGATCGATTGATTTTAAAAACTGTCCAACTTGCACCAGCCTAACCTATTGTAGATGTTTGCGCCGTAAACCGGCATAGCATGCATGTGCACACGTCGCCTTCACAATGGTTTAATAGCATAATGGCTGCGCCAACATGTTAATCACTTGAAACTACCACTCCAGCCGGGATGCGCGTCACCCGCCCGGATACATAACAGCCACATGATAAAGAAGAACCGCAGACTAATCCATGCACAAAAGCCAACACAGCTCGCGGCCTGTATAGGGTAGCAAGCAACACAGGCAATGTTGCTCACGCCGAGGAATTAAAATGTTTACGGATGGGGGGTGCGTTATCATGGCGTGCCTAGATATAGAAGCGATGGACGTTCCTTGCCGTGACAAATACGGCTAAACCGACTAAAGTGGAAGTTCAGAATGTCAACCGGCTAACGACGTTAACGATATGCCGAGTTGAAGGCATAACGAGGTCAGAGCGAGAGGTTTGTGCACGGGGTGCAATTAGATCTGCGTTGGAAGCACGCAAATTGCTAAATCTACAGATGAAATGAACAATTGATAATTGATTATTTCGCGCCCACGCTGCCAAACCTAATTCCCAAGCAAATGACCTCGGATCTTAGCGAAGGAGTAAATGTCAACAAGATGAAACTGGAGGCAGTCCATTAAGGCGTAATGTTCTGATTGATCTTTTTTTTTTTTGGAATGCACCAAGTAATGAATCATCGAGAACCTAATGTAGATGTTTCTTGGAGAAAAATATCTTAGCCTAAATATGTTTTCCTCTTCTTGTGATTTTCACCACAAACGTCTCTTATTATAATTTTCTCATTCCCGCTCGTTCCTGCTCCTTCTCCGATAAACTCTCGCCCCCTAACTTCATCAACTTTTCTTTCCATTTGACTTAATCCGCCTGCCCTCTCAGTCCCACGTCACCACTCGGTCATAATGTTCGTTTCGAAAAAAGGAGACGCTACTTGTCCTCGTTTGCTCGCAACTGTTGTATTGTTGCCCGGGGCGGCGTTGAATTGCGGTTTGGCGTCCTGTTGCTTCAACATTATTATCCTGTTGCTTTCAAAAGCTTTGCGGCCGTAATTCCTTCCTTGTTGTTTTCGTATTTTTCCGCATTTCCTGAATTCCGCTCGCCGAGTGCTTTCCATCTCGGGCCATCTTTACGCGCAACGTTTTTCCAACGCCTCCTTGTTATTAATTTATTCTCCCACAGTGCGTGGCACAACTGAGCGAAATCCTTTATAAAACCGGCGAGGGGGGAATAATTAATTTTATAACATTTCAGTTCTAATTATTTGTGTTTCATTAAGTATCATAATAAAATTGTCCGTAATCATTACGTTTCCAAATATTTTCATAAGAGGCAAAGGACCTTTCCATAAAAAATTCGCTTCTGCGTTGCAAAAAAGTTGTCAAAGGGTAAATTTTCCTCTAGATAAAAGGAAACGGGTTTCATTAAGGTAATTACTTTAGCTACCATTAACCCGTTACTAGCATGGTGGAGATGATTAGGAAACAAGCAGCGCATTTCAGTACCTTTCAGATGGCTGTTTTTGTTTAGTGTGTTTAGAAACATTGGTGGTTGCAGCAGACTCAAATTTGTCGTTTTGACTCAAGTTATAGTTTGTTTGATCCGTTACACCAAACATCGAAACTGTTAATCGTTTATAAATATTTTTCCTTATTAAAATTATCCATTTTGCAATCCCTCAAAATCACCAAGCAAAAGATAAAGATGTGGAACAGATATGTGTTAAAGCGCCCTCCAACTGCTATAGGGACAGATAACTCAGAGAGACGGTGCGGTACTTTTCAGGGTTCAGTTTATTTGAAGAGACTTTTCAAGTGAGGCAGAGAACTAACTGACTAAAGCCGGTCAGGTGCCCGTCTTTTATACCATTTTTATAGTCAGAGCCACCTTGGATGGATAACAACACAAAACAACAAATAACTATAACACAAGCTACATCAGGGCGGCCTTGCAACGAAAAAAACAACAACAAAACATTTCACTCTAAAACAAAGTAGCCGCGGCATGAAAGTGTTGAATAAAATAATTAGAATGTTCATAATAAGCATCTCTGTTAAACATTTAATATTAATATGCCAGTTTCGGATTAATATTCTTATTAAAATGATGTCAAACAAATTGCTACTCATGAATTAATAACGCCGATGAAACATTGCAACATTCCCGATATCGCGATACCTGGCTATTAAGTTACAACAACAGAAATAAAACCCTGGACGCCGAAAGAAAATACTAAAATATTCATTTGAAACGTCGCAAAACGAAAAATTGCCATTTCGCATTTCCGTCTACGCGGAATAACTCGCATGCCGTCGCGAATCGTCGGTTATCCAACTTTTTCTGCTTTAAACATCCCTCGTATAAATTCAAAAACAATTACGAAAAGCCACACAAACTTTTCCGCATTTCCAGCTCTGTTGATGTTTCCAAGTTACAACTTCATTTAGACTTATCCTATTTCTTCAGGCGGATATCCGAAATATACGTTTGGCTCAGTTTGTTTGCTAATTATTTAAATCGACGGGAGTGCAAAAGTTAAAAATAAAATCCGCTCGGTTTGCGTGCGCGAATGTTTGCAACTTGTGCATTTAAACTTTGAAGCTCCTTGTTTGTAGGAACGTGTTTTGGTTTCAGCGGGATTCTCTAAACTACTTACAATTAGTTGTTAGGTAGTTATACGAACATGTCTAAGAACTTAAAACGTATTATATTTCTAGGAAAAATGAGAAAAGTTAAATTTTTCGAAATATTTTCATTCGAAACTTGACTATGACAACTCGAAAATTCCTAAACATCAGTCTCCATAAATAACCCTAAAAATTTTGTAACTTACAGCAAGAATGACTACATAAATATAATTAATGGCACATTCCATGGTGCCAAGATGCGCTTGAAAAAATTGAAATTATTCTAACTGATTACTCACGCGACAATTAATAACTTCGAAACACCTGTTTTTAGCGATGATTAATCATTATGTATTAAGAAACGTACTTGCTACGTTTGATGGATTATACAATCACTATTTCCCTTATCCTGTTGTGCAATGCATTGTACGTTTTACGGCAAGTAAGAGGAGTGGATATTAAACATGATCAAACTTTTTCACGCAGGAATGATTAAAACTTTTGTATCATTAAGTTTGTAATTGCACTCTACAAAACAAATCGATTACCTACATATTAAATCTGTATCCAGCCAACGCTACCGTTTATATAATCTCGGGGAATATGTGTAGGAGTCGCGTTAATTGCAAGCAGGAACATTGAACGCTTCCGTTATCATTATTTGCCTTGACGCGAATATTGTAAACATGCAGCATATGCTCGCTAGAATAGTTAGAATTATTATATAAGCAAAGTAAAATTGATTATAATGAGTCTATTGGCAAACTTCTTATTTGCAACTTAACAACAATACCAATAATTTCTTATTATTATGCACGCAACTTTTAAGAATTAACGAAATACTAAATATTTCTTTCAATATCCCAAGTTCTCTATAAATTCGAAACTATTTCAACTGTAATATCAATTGGTTGATATCTGTCAACAGAATAGTTTTTTGTTATAGAATTCCATTATTGATATATTGAACGTACGATTTTTAAGAATTAACAAAATTACTATGAATTCAAAACAATTTTAACTGCGATGTCAGGACATTGACATCTGTCAACCGAATCCTTCTAAATCATTCTGCTTTGCCTCTGATGTTTTGATCAAATTTACTCATTAATGTGAACTGGTGCACATACAATTTTTGCAAATCGAGTCTGCAATTTTTCCAGCAAAGGTGACAATTTATGATAATTTAGCGACAGCAAACTGCAAAGTTAATAACTTCCGCCATTCAATTGACCTTGCCGTTCTATGAAACGAGCAATTGCGAAGTTATGAAGTGCGCAACTTGTTAGGATTATGAGCGCGCTAACGCAAACCGTCGTAATGAGCGGCGGCCGGTGCGGCGCGGTGTGGGTGGCGGCAAATGTGCATTCGGTCAATTACTTATTTGCGCCACCGTAAAAAGGACGAGATGTTCGAACTCATGCATCACTCGTTTGCGAAAATGCAACAAACATATTTTAACATAATTTCCGTAATATCAGCATGATTATATCAAACTACATATGTAACAAATTATGTATGTAACAAATTTTATAATTTCTAAAGGAGTATTATAATTAGAAAATGTTTGCCCAAGTTAATGGAAATTCGAAGCAGCCAAAAGTGCCAAAAGTACCAAACTCGTCACGTGTTATAACGCACGAGTAACTCAAATTAATTAAACCCGTTTGGTACCAAACATAATTAATTAAACATTAGTGGTGTCAGTATGTACAGGATATTATTAAGGAGTATATTAACATAACCGAGGAGTAATTTAAGACGACGAATCTTCAAGTAAGTAACCACGGGAAAACAAATTCTAATTATGGGTACACAACAAAGCCACATTATCCCAGGTGATAAACTTTTGATAAGCGAAATCTTAAAAAAAAACATAAAAAACAATTTAACCTAATTAATAGATTCTCAATATTTATAGACTCATTATCTCACTAAGAAATACCTCCAGACCTAATTGCATTGCTTCCATCGGCATCGCCGGTAGAATTTGTGGGAATTGAATATTCGCCGTGGGTAATAATCAAAGTCGAAATGAACCGAGCCGGACTAAATTAAATGAAAAGGAATATTGATTAACGCAAAGCGAATTACCCGAATAGACCTATCATTAGCTTTCATCCTCTGCGCCAATTAGTAGCGCAATCATTATCAAGCATCATTTACTGAACGCACAAAAGAACGTTTTTGGTAGTTTACTTAAACAATACCGCAATTTTACTATTAAGACAGAGACGATATGAAATTGTAAAACGCATTAAACTGACATAATTTAAACAACATATTTTACGATGCAGTAAAAAGGCAGTAAACTCTAACCCTGAAGTGAATTTCAACAGGGAGAATGCCTGATGATTGATTATCGCCATTGAACGTATTGATTTGTGGAGATATTATTTGCGTGACCTTTCAAAGCACAAAAGAATCGTCTTAATGTATCTGCATGATGGAAATCATCCTATCAAAACATTATTGACGAACGGAGAGCTTTGTTTAGGTTCCATTTTAAGTCCTCATTTGAGTACGGCAAACTCAGTTTTAGAGAATCATGTTTTAACGTTCAATTTAACATTTTACATTTATTCGTGGAAATCGATTCGACTATGCATTTGTATAATCATACTTTCTATTCCCAAGCTGTTTTAGTTTTTAGTTTTTAGAGTTATTGTCAATTATTTTGTGCAACAACATTCAGTTTATGAAAGTATGTTGTTTGGTATGTCAGAAAGGAATAAGATCCATTACCAAAATATAAACTCTTCAGGAATCTAACCTAACTAAACTAACCTAAATCGCATTTTTAAATAATTCTTAAAACATTCCGCCGACGTAATCATCTGATAAATGATCTGTTTACATTTTTCCACATCACAAACTCCCCTTTTATAACGTCCCACTTTGCAACCTCGTAAATTATCATTTAATGCATTAATTTTCCTTCGCAGGGCTTTTAATTTCGAATTCTCCCCATAAATTTTCCGTTCACGCCACTGGATGTTTTTCCTATCTACCTTTCGGCATACCTTGGCAGCGCAAATGTCGGGGCCTTCGTGACACCTGAATACAAATTAGACTCTGTCTGCGTGTTATCGCTCATCCTATCAGCCGCGACCAGTGTCACAGATAGCGCCGGCGTTGAGTTTTGCATAAAATCGTAAAACGTCGTTTTCTCATCGCCCACCCCTCGCGATCGCTTTTCTCCCCTTGCACCCTACGCTATGCCGACAACGAAACCGGTACAACCAAATTACATCTGTATAGGAATCGGAATAGGAATAGGTATTCGGGAAACTCGTTTCAATCTCGACAGCCTCGACGGTCTGAACTTTGCCACAGTGTAAAACGTTTCCGCATTTCAGAATTTCATCAACCACAACCACGAAACCACAACTACAACTGCAATGATAAAACGTTCAAGCGCTTCAACTTCGAATGATTCCAAAAAGCTTTTACTCGCAAATTGCGAGCGTTAAGAGTTCCTTGACAGTTTTCTTCGACGCGCATTATGTCGTTATGTGTTTGCAAAATTTTCAAAAGTTTCATAACTCGCAGCGTTTTGTCAAGATGCGTCAAGATGCGTCGTTATAAACTCGGCGCGAGGAGCGGAAATTTTCAACAATAAGATAACAACGCGCGTCGCAAGTTTATTACATAAAATGTCTGACGATGCATCTTCCTCGTTTGCTCGGAATTTATAAGTTATAAAACTGCCAGCGCTCGGGAACATGTTTGAAGATAAATTCGCCTCGAGTTGATTTCATTAAGGGCACAAGATACATCGGGATCAGGGATGAAGATGAGGGAATAAATGAAGAATAGGTACATGATTTTGGCTCGGAAATTGGACGCCCAAAATAATTTTATTTGCGAATGAATAATTAGTCCAAATTTCCGCTCCGGTTTATATAAGTTGCAGGAACCCGAGGTAAATTTGATTTTAAAAAAATATCTTAATAACAATCAACGAAATAAAAATATTGTAAAAACCGTATGAGATTCAATGGCATCAATATCACACGCGTCCGAACAATCCTAGAGAGAACAAAGTACCTTTCCTTTCCCTCGTTTTGTATCCTTTGCACTAATCCTTCGCGAACGAGAACTGAACTTCACAACAAATTTAACGCGCCGCTATTTTAATGCCGCCGCAATGTTCCTAATTTCCCATCGACCGCGGCGTCCGATAAGCGGCGGACGCGCCAGATAAAACCGTAGCGGGCGCAGCGCCGCCGCCGCCACCGCAGAACGCGCACGACACGCACAGGCGGACTCGCCGACTAAACGAAAAAACGCTTTGTGCACGTTATTTAAAGTCGACTTAACACTCGCCCGCGACCGCGCGCACACGCCGCGCGCGCGTCAACGTCGAATTACACTCTTATAGGCAACCGGCTGCAAAGGCACACGCGCGGCGGCCGGGGGCGGCGACTGACGGAGCGGCAATCGACTTCGGGGCCGGCACCGGGACCACGCGACCGGGAAGAGTGTCGGCGCGACGATGCGCTCGGGGCCGCGAAATTCGTTGCCGAAAATGCGTCGCGAACCGTGCGATGTGTGCCCGACGCACGCGTGTCATTTGGGTTGCCTATAGCCCACCAGAGAAAATTAATTACCAACAAAATTTCATTGTTGCTTTATATTTTTGCATAATTAACAATTAATATGTTTCGTGTCCACTATCTATTATCTCTTGGTAACTTCTGCGTTTATTATGTGCGCTTATTAATGCAAATGAAATAACTAAACCAACTGAATAATTTATTGTTGATCGCGGCGTTCGTCTGCTCGTGTATTGTGTCTCGTGTGCGGCGGTAGCGTGCGCGTGCGGCGGCCGACTGGGTAAACTTTCGCAACGCGCGCACCGACGCCGCCGCCGAGCGTCGCTGCCGTCGAACGCACCCGCCGCTCGCCGCCGCCGGAAACGCACGACGCCGCGCGTCTCGCGCCACCCCGTGCGACACTTGTTGGTCGCGTGCGAAATTTAATTACCGACATTTTTCGCACTCTTATCTTTCGTTCTCGTACACCGCCTCCTGCGTCCGGCCTTGTCAGTCTTGCAATTAGCAAAAATATGTTTTTGCACCTGTCTCTCCTCTGTTTATAACAATCTTATTTTCGTCTTATTTGTGTGTTATTTTAATTTATTCCCCGACGCCCCGGAGCAAGTGCAATGACGCAACAATTTCTTATCTTATTGTTAGCGTTCTGCACCTATCCGAGCGGTAAAATGAAATATTTACGACGTTATTTGTCGTGGGGGAAATGCACATGTTTTCGCGCAGTATATCAACATTCAAAACACAGAATCCGCTCCCTACAATTAACCCTTCGAAACTGCAGATGGCGTAACGTCAACCGTCATTATAATAAATCACATTTATGCACGTTAAACGTGAAAATTGCATTCCGCCACTAAAAGAATAGCTCCGCATTGCAATCGTTAATCATTCGGCGTCCGGGGGCGGTTATGAGTCGTGTTTATGACACTTTGCTAAATGGCAACGCCGCGCGGTGGCGTCGAAACGTGCGCGAAATATTAAGCCGCGCCTGACCGAGTTAATCGCGGGGCGAACGCCACAAGACGCTTTTCTCAATCTTTTCGCCCTTCCTCCTCGCCCAAAGTATTGCCGCACTTTGCGAGCGCCGTCGACGAGATAAATCCCGACCGAAAAACTTTTTATTAATGATGGAAGGAGCGGAAACAAGTGGAAACATTCGTTAAGGCCTAAGCGACGCGCCTGTCAAAAAAACATTATTATTCTTAAGATTTGTTGCATGTTTTCGGAAATATCGCTTTAACCCTTTCTGGCACAATCATTACGGCATATTATGCTGCAAGGAAAATAACACGTAAATAATTAAAAGCAAATACTCCGGGGGCGTTTCTACGGATATGCAAATGTGGCGCGAGTGATTAGCATACTCGCCGGCGCGAACACGTCGAGAGGGATTGTTTATATTTTTGCATGCAAATTCACTTGCTGATCATAACTAGATATTGTAAATTATAAATAATATTGTAATAGGTACTATATAAAGATGCAAGAGAGTGTTTTGAAACCTTAAAAATCTAATTATAAACAAGACGGTTTTATCTTTTATGCTACATCTGTTTTGTTGTTATATTTCTTACAAAAATAAACTAAATAAGATGAAAACATAATACTCTCTGTTTGTATATTTAGAGCCTACACTAGTGCCCCCTCTCAAAGAAAGGCGAAACCTTGGCGAAGGACTTCCATGATTTCTGTATTTCTATCGCAAACACCAAAATGTAATTTCCTACCGAAGCAATTAAGGCATCAAACGGACAAATCTACATTGTATTGCATATTGAAATAAGCTCGTGTAACTTCTTGCCCAATTTCGTGCATGCCCAGCTACTTCTGAAGTGTCCCCAGGTCCCCGACAAAATTTATTAATAACGATCGAGATCAAAAAGACGCGGAGTAAGTCACGTTGCCGCAGGATATAAACCATCACATGGAGCAATGAAGCAAAACACTGCCCACATACACACCGGAAACGTGTCGCTATGTATAGCTGTTTGTGTATCTATGTCGGCTTGTAGCGTGTAGAAATATTCCTGCAACGACGATATTGATTAAGCTCGCGTCGTTATGCGGGTCGACCAATAGCGACCTCTCCAACGACACGTCTCGACGCGCGTCCCGAGCCCTGGGGTTGCGTGCTCGCTATGAAATTTATCAAAGAGTATCGTTTAAGTGTCGCAATTCAATCAATTCATAATTGTTGCCAATCGTCATTCAAAGTGAAATAACGGGATTTAGTAATTACTAATATTCCAGCCAAAGGCAATGCGCCGAATTAATCATGGGTTTCCTTTGATGTTCATGATTAATTAATGTTCAATATTTTGTTTTGTTGTCGTCGTAATTTAGTTTATTATATAGCAGTTAAACATGTAGCAGGAATATTTCAGAAATTTAAAAATCCCATCGCTTATGTTCGGACGCGACATCTAGCGGCGCGTGGGCGAAGCCTGCTAGCCGTGCCAAACTTCCTGCAACAGGATTCGAGCTGAATTTCAACGTGGTAGTCGAGCGCCTCGTCGCTAGGTGTCGCGCCTTGTGCAAAATCAATAAAAATATTTAAATATACCGGAAAAATCGTGTATTATCCTAATGCTAGACATTTAGAATATTTTGCTAGCAATATATTACTATAATTTTACCACAAATTAATGCAAAATTAGAACATAAAATGTAAAATGTTCGCGCGCGAATTTGCAAGCCCCACAATCATATTATGTGTGTCAATTTACTTTGGCGCGACTGCGACCTTGGCAGAAAACTTCGCCCGCTTCGCTTGCCGCGAATCGATAAACTGACATTTAACAAATTGCATGCAAAGGAAACAACGGAAGCGATGCGCGCGATCGCCGCGCTGTTTGCTCGCTCTATTTGCATTGTCGTTTCCATCATTTTCCGGCTTCATGCGCGGTCTGTCAATTAACCAATTTTCGTCGTTCCTTGAAATCCCCGCCCGCGTCCTTGGTAGACTATGTCGTTAAAAAACGAACAAATATTTGGCAACAAATTAATATACCGCTCGATAACCACACCGCATACTTAGGCGGAGAATTTTCCGAATGCCGCACGGTCGGCATGGCGCATATGATATACGAAATTGTTATCGACACATGCAACATGTCTAGCAGCGGACAAACGAGACGGGACGAAAGGGGACCGGGCGCAAGAAGTGCACGGTTTCTCTGCGAGAGTCAATCAATCAATCAAATTACACCCCGGCGCGTCCCAGGGGCGTCCTTTCGTCCGTCCTTGCGTAAGCACATCCATCTTAACCGTCGCGCGCACGTAACTCTTTTATTGATATGACAAGGGTGACTCGGGAACGCACAACAACGGGCTGCGCATTATGCTCGTTTCAGTGTTTCTGCATTTCCGCATTTTCGTCAAGCTGTCGGCGATTGACAGCTGAAGATAACGAGATAATTTAATAATTACAGGGAACGCCGAAACAAAGCGAAAACCAGCGCGAGTTAACGCGATTTAATTGATCAAAACGTAACTTAATACGTAGACAACAACGACGCACACTGCTGTAATATAAGTTGCCTATGATGGGACATATGACGAAAATAGTGTCTCGGTCGAAGTCCTATCGATAAATCAATAAAAAATCACGATAAACGCAATCGTGCCGTAACGCGTTCGAAGTTTATTTCACATTTGCATAATTTATCAATTATCAATCAATTATCATCGCGCCGAGCGCGCTAAATTGCATGTAATTAAGCGCAACGAATCAAATTAATTTTCTAAACGGATATTTGCTTGACGACGAAGCAATTAAGCAGCGCCTATGGTATATAAATCAGTGCAATCGAAACGGCGACGTGGAAATACCTTCAATTAACCGAACGTAACTTGTCGTCAGCGTGTGGACGTTGCGTTTGTAACTCACCTGAAACAGAAGGACATATTAATTTCACATTTTCATCGCCGTTTTCGGTCGAAATGCGTCAAGCGCATTATTCCACAAAACAATTATAATATTCATGAAACGCACGCGAGCGTTCTTGCGAGCGGAAAATCGTTCATACTTCGCAACACGAATCGCTGCAATTTCGTCACTGACAAAACTTTTATTTCCGGGTTTGCCCTTCGAGACGCCGACTTCCTTCCGCGCGATCAGTCCGCGATCCGGCGATTGCGCCCGGCCCGATCCTGGGAAGCTGCTCGAGCGGAAATCGACAAAGCAAAAAGGATCGCGAGCCCGATCGCCGACGGAGAAATTCGTGCGAAACCACGCGCGGGCGGAATGCGGGAGGAACGCGACGCGGGAAAATTAAAATCGCGACCATCTCGATGCGGACGAAAATACACCGAACGTAAATCGAGTGCTTTAAGTGGTTGGCGGCTTTAAGTGAGAATCGCGATTTCCTGACTCATCGTATTTTCAGGTGGCCGCGTCAAAATAACTTTCGGCAACTTCGACGTTTTCGCGCGCAGCGCCTCGGCTCGGGATTCGATCCGAGCGCGAGCGTTTATGAAATTATGAACGCCGCCGTCGGCGTCGTCGTCCTGTGCCAATAGCTATTTTTCTAGCGACGAGAGCGTTTTTCCGACGTGCGCGAAAAAGTTATCGGCATCACGCGTCGTTGGCGTCCTGCACACGACGCACGTATGATACACCCCGACGTCGCATAAATGTTTTAATAAATGTGGCAAGGCTCGAAATAAATAAGCGATAAACTTGACTTGAGGTTTAAAGTTAAAACAAGACAACTTTGGCAATTGTTGGTGGGCAATGAGAAAAAGGAAGTCAATTTAAATTCATGACTGCAGCATCCGGACCACTGCCCCAATATTTCAATATTTTCCCACGGCCCCATGAAAACTTCAAGGGAGGCGACTGCAAGGGAAGCTAAAGCCGAGCAGCTTGGAAGAATTTCAATTTCGATGTTAGATGTCTCAGCGTTTCGTTTCCACTTTCCTCTCCAACATTATGGGAGGCATTCAAAGGTTTGAAAACTTGCCGACTTCGCATTAACATTTTTTTTTTGATATTATGCAATATAAAATAAATATTGATACATGATTGAACTTTATAACTCATCGCTTCTATTTACATCCATCCAGGGGAGCAAAAAATTATCATTTTACGAACAAAAACCTAGGTTGCGAGTGTTTAGGAACGAAAACGATAGCAGCAAGAACGGATGGAGAGAGATTTACCATATTTCCGGTCCGACAACGACGGTCCATCCCCGTTTGCGTCGAATGCATCGTTTTTCGGCCGCCACCGAATCATCTGCAAACTTTTTCCGCAACATTGTCACATGCGACGAACTTTCGGTACGATCTCGCGCGCGTCGCAGGAAACAGTTTATTAGCACAACTATCGAAAAGTGTCCAAGTCCAAGGGTCTATTACATACAACGCTCGAATTTGTCACATGATAACATCGCGAATTGACTGCCGGAAGTGCGGAGAAACGGCAAAGGGCGCACTAAAAGGGCGAAAACTGACTGACAAAATATTCAATATGTTCAATGGTCGAAAGAGCGGCGCCTGCTTTGATTCGAAATTTGATTGCGAATTTCGCGCTAGCGATTCGAATCACGCGCCTGTTGCCATAACAACGCGGTCTTCCGTCGGCGCGCCGGTTAATCCCGCATCGTGCGCAAATCCGGGCGGTCCTCGCGGGTCCCCGGCGAAAGCCTCGCAGGACGGAGAGCGAGGAAGAACGCGGGAACGCGTCGCGGCGCCGCGTCGATATTCGAATCGCGATGCCCTTCTCGTCGATGCGTTCCGGCACCGGCGCAATGCACAAGATTCCGGCGATGATTCCGCACAAGACGATGGCCAGACAATTTTAAGTTCACCAATATAATACACTGAGATCGATTTATGATCGACCACCGAAGCAATTAAACTGCAAGAAGAGGAAGCACGGCGCGATTTGTACCCGCGTGAATCGAGCGCGCCGAAACAACTGCTCTGCAAAAAGGCGACGAAAACGTGGAAAATGAAAATAGAAAATAGAATTTTCACATAACCTCAACCGGAGTAGAGCGTGCGTTCGCGTGCGAGCATGCGTGTCAGAAATAGTCACAGGACACGAGAGCAAGTGAAGAGAAAAAGAGAGCAATAAAAATGTCGCGACCCACAGAACCGGACGGAATTAGACGTTGTATCCCACATGAAATAAATGACCACTGAACCACAGGACAAATTTCCTAGAATTAAAACATGACTCCGATTGTAAGCCACATGAATGGCGACTGCCAGAGGCGCCACTTTCCAAAGTATTTCGCTGAGTAATAAGTAATTGCATATAATTCGACACCATTCGAGTTCATTTTCTCCTCTACAACCCAATCATCTTCGTTTGTTAATATTCGTAAGCTTCAACAAAGAAAAGGACCACCAAAATTGGCTCCTCAATTTCTTCGAATCTTCGAATCGGTTTCAGGCAAAGAAACATCGACAAACTGGTCAGACCGTTAACGACAGCGAAAAATACATAAAAAATAACGCCCATTATTTATTACTCAACCCAACTCGATGCATGTTTTTCCTGAATTTTCGCATCTCCATTTAGAATGACGAAACGTGTGGACGGTAATACAACAACTCACTTAATTGGATGTCCTCATCTCTATTTATTGTTGAATAGCGAAAAACGTTAACGATAAAACGCTCATTATTTATTACTCGCGCCAGTGCTTCCAAAGGCGCAATATTAAATTTCCTATCTAGAGTGTCTTGACTGACATTGACATCAAAGAAAGTAAACAAGCTAAATTTTGCACCAGAAAACAATCAAACTGTCGTCGCCGTCTCCGCCGAGAAGTCGACAACAACATGACGGGCAATAAACAAAAATTAAAATTAAAACTACGAATGGCCAGCTGCAGCTCTATCGATCGAAATGATTAAACGCGCCACTCCAACTTTGTAGTAGGCATAAAATTTGTAAATAGTTTCGCGTCTAAATATACGCGCCGAAATTCGGCCATTGCGCGACGCTTCATTACGAAAATGTTTACGAATGATTCGCGAGCGTGTGACGCGCGACGTGTCGCAGGAAAATTTCAGGGATTTATTTACGTCCAGCAGGTGCAATAAATTATTTCCACATTTAACCACGCGTTCGTACTATTCGAACAAAATCGCGAGCCAAAACCGCAATAGTTTCAGTTCTAGATTCATATGCGCGTTGAAAGTTCGCAATTATTCCGCATCATTATTCAGTATTAGTTCCAATGCAATCTAATAATATTCGGCGTCCTGATCCAGAATCCCAAGGACTTCATAAGCTGATCGCGCAGGGTTTTTAATTAAAGGAGAATCGAGTGGAGATTCATCAAGGTATTTGGCTCGTTATTCGCTCGTGATCTCGTGACTCACTCTTTGCTTCCCGACAATCGATTCGATTCCCGTTCGTTCGGGTAATGATTTGCAGGTGCAAATTGATGAGCGGCCAGAGTACAATCCAAGCAATGACTACCGCCCGCCTTCGCCGAATCGTCGAATCGGAGCTTAATTGAAAATTAATTGAACTATTATTAGCCCGAGCGCGCTGAGTCACGGAGTGATAACGTAATCAATAACTATTATTACCGGTACCTGGGTGATTAATAATTGGATTTTGTTGTTTTGAGTAAATTTAGATACTAAATTATTTGACTGAATATATTTTCGTAATATTCGCACCAAACGTCAGACAAATATATATTAATAACGAATATAAAACGAATATTTTGTGTGATCCTGACGTCTGACGTCTAGCCGCGGCGGTGGCGGATCAAAGGATTTAATTTGCATATAAATACCAATCAGAAAATCCACGCATTACACAACTACTGACATTAGTCACCGAACAAATTTAAATTCATTTATTATCGTAAAAATTAAAACTAGAATTTCGACTGCGCGCAAATGCCCGACATGAATTACAACCGCACTGCTTCCATTTCGAAATGTTAATGTCACGCTGCAATCTCTCCGGCCAGATCCCTTTCGAATCGAAGCAAACAGAATCGAATGAAAAAGATTTTTCTCTCCTATATTCCCCTTTTATCTCGCTAAATATAAAAGCCCTATGCGGAGGACCGCGACGATATCGCAACGCAATATCAGAGTAAGAAAGAAGGGGCTGGGAGTGAAAAAGACCTGCTAAGAATTGTTAGGGTTATAAGTAGTGCGGAGAAGAAAGGCGGGAGAAAAAGCGGAGGACGAAGGCGGAAGAAAGAAGCCGGAAAACGGATGACGGAAGACGCGAGTAAGAAAAAAGGACAAGTATGCATGCGTCGTTGACTTTTTGTGTTCGACATCACTTGTGCTTCCCCGGCCTCAGTCCAGCGCTGCCCTTTCAGAGGGAGCTCTTTTCACGCAGGATAACCAGAGTGGGACGAAGGTGTGGATGGCGTAGTGGGCACTTCCGTTTGGGAAGGACGCGCAGAACGTTTGGGTAGCCAAGAAAAAACTTGTTTTAAGTAATGAGTTTCTACCGAACGGACGACATCTACCAATTTAAATTAGTACTTCATTGTGTATAACAAAATATCTTTCGAGTGACATTAACATCATAGAAAGTCGGTAAACAACTAACCAGAAAACAATCAAACTGTCATCAGAGTTTCATCTGCTCGTCATCTTCGGATGAAAGTCGAGGGACGTGCGACGAACACAACAAGATGCTGGTAAACAAAAAACAAGAATCAAAAATAAAAAACTAAAGGCGCATACAAAATTTCTACGAAACCTTGGAAATCCCACAAGAAATATTGACAAGCAAAGAAAACGCGTGAAACTGGATGATAAAATAAAAGCGACAAAAACGTGAAATATGTTATTCGGCCATAAATAACCGCAATGTCCTAAATAAATGATGGGCGATAAAGCACCGAGAACAGAAGCCCAAGATAGACCCAGATAACGGAATAAAAAAGAAATGTCAAACACCGCAACTGTGAAAAACTGCGGGAATTTGGAAAACGCAAAAAGCCCCGTCGAAACAGGAAATCTAATAAAAAACCGAAAAAAATAAGAAAACGAACGCCCCGAAAGGAAAATAAATAATGGTTATAAAATATTACCGCGTGCAACAATATTGTAGGAAGACTTGCATAAATCACCATTACGCAGATAAAATTTCCATAAGAACCTCCGAAACGCCATAAGAGGCACGGCACCCCACCTACCCCATTGAAACCGGTACGAAATTAATAACATTCGAAAAATGCGCTAAATATCGCATTGAAAAAGTAACCGACGATATATAAAAGTATCGCGCAGCGTGCGCCCCGTAACCGGTTTAACAACGCGGCGTAACGACCTGACGCGCCATCGTCGGCGGTGCGAAAAGGGGCGGGATGAGAAATGGTCCCGTAGTGTCCGGGACTCCATTATTTCGACGCCGACGCCGGGAGCCGGAGCCCGGAGCCGGCGCGGCGCCGACGACTACTAAACGCGCACGCAAAATATATCCGACGCCGGGCGAGTTTGTTATATTGTGCAAAAAGTTGTGCGCGCAGAGCCACCCCTACACCTAACCGAAAGCACGTAAAAAAAAAAAATCTGCGGATATGCGGAACACAATGAGTGGACTCTGGTAAAAGCGCTTATTAAGTAAAAACGGGATGAGTGTCAGGAACAGGGGGTGGGGAGATGAGTGATGGCATTATAGGAGAGTTAATTTTCATTATGCTGAATTAAAATTGGAATAATTATTCCCATCCCTCGTAAATTCGAATAACCGACGCGATTCGTGTTTTCCGACGGAGATTTCGTCGGTGCAGAAAAACGTTACGCAGCGCCCTGTACATCGTCTATTGTGCATAGTTTAAATTACATTTCCCTTCTGCCTCCAGCACTCCTACCAGTCGCCATTGTTATACACAGTTGCGTGTAACACGTAACATGTCGGAGCGGTGAATTTTCCGCTTTCGGAATGCGCCCGGTCCTCCCGAGGCGCGGAAAATTCGCGCTGTAATCCCGGAGCGGGTGCGAAACGCATTTCGAGCGTCGTCCTAGAGTGTCCTCTACTTCCGTTCTATCGTTTTAACTAACTAACCAATAACTACCGTTTTAATTAAAGCAACAGCTTCGGCACAAATCGTTCAAGCTTCAAATAGTTGTGACTAAAAAGACACCACAATTGGAGGTTCCAATCTTGGAAATCCTGAAAGAAACATCGACAAACCACGAGAATACGTAGAGCTGGATGATAAAATAACAAAATTTCCTCTCGAGGATCTAGAAATTCGTCCTCCTAGCGTGTCTTTTCTGTTTCTCTTCCATCGTTCTAACTGACCAACCTATGAATGCCGTTTCCATTAAAGCAACAGCTTCCACACACTCCACCAAACGAGCTCGAAACAATTGCGACTGAAAAGGGACCATAATTGGAGGTAGATGTATCCAAAGAAAATTGACAACGATAACAAACTTGTGATTAGTCCTAGTTAGTGGTGCTATCGCACAATTTGCTTGATTTGCGTGCGTATGTTAGGGATGGCGTGGAGTAGTGCGGCCAAGACAAAGTTTTCGGGTACTGAGGTTTGGGGATGCTCGAGATGCGTACCGGTGGCGATAAATATTCATGCGCGGTTAAATTATTCATGGGCATTAGCGCGCGCGGGATCCGCAGCATTTCCAGCTGGATCCTTATCGTCCGGAGTCGGGGCGCGCGGAGGAGTAGGTCGAGTGAAATAGATTGAGACGGAGAGGAATAAGTGAATTGGAGAGAAGATCGCGATCGTAACTTGTTGGGCATCGAGATTACCAGTAGCATTCAGGTTGGGTGCTCGCAAAAAGGCAGAGAAAACAGAAGTCCTTCAAGGCCAGGAAATGGGGAGACATTTGGTGGGATTAATGTCGACATTAATAGCCGATTATGTAAAATGATCAGGATTGATTTTGTAAATAATTCGAAACGCGAAGGAGCTGAAGAATGAACGTAGGGCTACCGCGCGAAGGTGCAACCAACCGAACATCTAAGAAACGGGAAGAATAAGTTTGAAGTGTGGAAAATGGTAAAAGAAAGAAAAAGAACGGAAAATGCGAAACAGAAACGAGAACAGAAAGGAAAAGTGCTATTTGCATGCAGTCCCTTATTTCCCTACGGTATTTAGTAGGGAATAGAAGTTTATGATGAAGAATGAAAAGATTTCCCTTTTCCTGTTTCCGCGAATACAATTTGAATACCAAATAAAAGCAAGCGACAATCATAAAGACAAGATACGAGTAAATAAGGACTTGAAATGTGAAAAGAAGGCAAAGTAAAGAGTTCGACAGTACTTTCGCATCTAGTTACGAAAGTAACCAGCCGGCACTTCGCTTACCGACTGCTTCACTCGTATTATGTCGTCGCTCGCCTTCGGCTCGTGTCGACAATTACCCACTCACCGGGAGGCGTGCCCACTTTCGCGTCTAGTTTAACAAACCGTTATTATAAACCTTATTAGATTCATTCAATAAATATCTCGAAAAGTGGACGTCCTTCGAACAAACGATTTTCATATTTGGTCGCAGCGATCTACACATTATAATCAATAAGAATAGTCATGGTAACAGAGGAAATTTTCTTTTAATTTGCGCCCCCGTTTAATTATACCGGTTCGAATAAATTATCAATGTAGATCCGTCCTACAGCTAATATTATTCCATCTGGAAAGCGAACGCTCGCAAAACTTTGCGTCGCCGCGCAATTCCGCCGCGAACGTTCGGCGTTTAGCGCATTGCGAGGGGCGCGGGCGGCAGTCGACATCATCACAATGATAAGTGTAATGGCGGCGTGCTGCCCGCAATGAAATTGCTGTTTTCGCAGGCGCATAATGAATTCGTACAGTCAACCGAAGCGACTCGGGCCAACTTCAACTCGCGCGCTTCACTTAGCTAGACAAACAAACACCGCCGGAGTCTTCCCAGAACTCTATCCGAAGAAAATACGAGAAAAACATCTATATTCTTCTTCATAGTCATAGTCTTCTTCATATCAAGAACTTGAGGACTGATAGATGCAGAATCGACAAAAAAATGACAATATTTTCTTGCATAATAATTGCGGTGAATTGTCTAATGATTTTAATTTCTCGTCATTTCTTCATTATTTTCCCGAACGAGACCAAAAAGATAAGTGAAAAAGTTTACAAATTGGATTTGCTTTTCCCGGCTATAAGTCGCCTGCGTCCCGAGAAGATAAGCGCGAAAATGAAAAAACAGCGAAATTACGAACAAATAATGTGTAATTCATTTTCATTCGCCTTCCATTGTTTTAAATTCAGTGTTTATCATTTATAATTTAATATAAACACAATTTCTGGCCAGAATTAATACATTAGGGGTAGGTATTTACTGTCTAAACAAACGTATAATAATTTCAAGTACTTTCCGCGCGACCTATGCAACCAAACCTACGCGCAGCGCAAACCTAACCTGCAATGAGATCCATTTCCACTGTTCTTCATAAATAAAATGTAAATCACCGCGGCAAATCGCGTCGATTTAAATATCGTTCTCGCTGCCATTTCTTCACCCACGAAGCATCTGCAAAAGTAGCCCTTTAGCTTGAGCGCAACATGATAAACGTTTTAAGATGCAAATCGCCAATGCATAAGTGTAACCAGCACGTCGCCGCCAACTTGGCTCTCGGCGCCAACCCCGGAGAGCGAGAAATAAAACGTTGAGTTGAGCCATTGTGCGCGTTCCTCATCGGTTTTACGAGAATCCGCCGCCATTAATATTATAATGCGCTCTGGCGCTCCGACAGATGGGATATAGAGTGCGGGGGGAAATAGAAAAAATCCGAAAATACCGAAACTCAAAGTGGGGCGGGCCAATAAAGCGTCGGGAGGAAATGAAACATTAAACGCTCGAATGACTTAAAGTGCTTCGATCGGCTTAAACTCGAAAGGAAACGAATTAAAATGATAGGTGGTAAGGGCTGTGGAAATACGCAACCAAGTGTATTTGTAGCGTTGGTTGCCTATAATGACAAATCAAAAATAATCATATTTTAGGTGCGTGAAAATAATTTTTACGGATAATATATATATCTCGGTGGATTTATAGTCCTGAAAGTTTTCCCATTTTTACAGTCTCCCAACAAGCCATTAATTATGGATGTTGTTCTACGATTTTTCGAGGGATGAAAGTCTCTCCCCCATTACTCATCTCGTCCCGCCCATTAAAGCGTCAATTTATCAAGGGGCGAGTCATTAGCAATACGCAAGCAGTGGTCGTCTAAAAAGTTGGTTATGTGTTCGTCGATATAGACAACTTGTTATGCACTTCGGCGCTACTCTAGGGGAAAATCAGGATAGTTGCCACACTTTTCGTCAGAGCCCCTAAATCATTAATTCGATTTTTTAACGCAAAACCAAACCATGGTTATTAATCTAGAAATACATATCTTTTGCAATCTCAACGTGGCAACTATCCCAGTGTGGCAACTATACTGAGTTGACCGTTTGGGTCAATGCAATGCGATGTGCGGAAGAAAAAGTGAGAGTCACATGTGCTTACCCGCCTATCCAACTATGCCGGCGTCGCGGCTGCGACGGCGAGGGCGGCACGAGCAGCTGGGTGCCGCCGCCCGGCGGGCCCAGCCGCAGTTCGGGCACCTTCAGCTTCCCGCCGCTCATCGCGACGACGTCGCGCAACAACCAGGCGAGATGGTCGCCTCCGCTCCCGCTGCTGCCGCCGCCGCTCCTGTTGCTGCTGCCGCCGCCGTCGTCGACAGTGCATCGATCGCGCGCATCCTATTTCATTCACGCATTTTATTCGCTCGGCTCGCTGCGACCCTCTCTCCTTTAGCGCAAACTCCAAACAAACAAACAACTACGGCGAAACTAGTGTCTTCTTAAATTCGTCCTCAGCTTCACGTTTAGCTTTCAATCATTCATATTTCGTCAAGTGCCATGTAAACGTTTGGTTAAGAAATATGGCGTCCAAATTGAGGTTATGTCTAACGCGCCATTCTTTCAGAAACTGCCGAATGTACTCAAAGCTCGATGCAAATATTTGGCGTGATTTTCTTGTTAATTTCGATTAGGGCGCGGTACTGTAAACAAATCAATTCGTTCAATTATTAAATGATCTACGTCAGCTTGTACGTGAGAACTCTGTGAATTCATTTGTGTCAGTTCAAAACGCAAAATGCCGTTTAGCGAAGAAATCTACAATAACTTGGTTAGGTACTGCTCGGTCGGTAATTAGAAAACGAGACAAACATTGTCCTTACGATCGGGATATAAAACGCCACTTTGGATTAAATTCCCGGGACTAATCCCAACCGATTCACAGGAAGATATTAATGCCGACGAAGTTCGGGCCTTCACAACAGTTTCCGATCGGAGACGTATCGGGATGCGCGATGCGCGAGATGAGCGGCAAATCAAATAAAACTGTCGTCGGCTGCTTCGGGAATCGCAGAAACCCGGGAACGCGGGACGCAGATTAACGGGACGCGACGTCGTCATCCGACGCACGTGCGCGATGAAGAGAGAGAAAACGAGCGAAAACATGCTAGCATGTTACTGAGCCGACGTGACACGTTCGACTCAGCGCTAGCCAATCGGAGGCGGCGGATCGCGATCCGGAGTAAATCAAATGCGTAAACAGATTATATTTTCCTCCGAATACTAAACCGAGATATTTCCGTTTTTGACGTTTTCACCTCAATTTGTTTATTTTTAATTCGCGCCACCTTGACACACAATCGTGATTCACCCACTCGCGGCACGCCGGCGTGCCAAAGAAGATGGCGGATCGAGTTAATTGGCGTGCAAGTCGCATAACTTGCGGCGCAGAAAATCCGCCCCACCCCCGCAGCGGCGACGCATAATTCGCATCTAGCGTGTTGCGCAATTAATTTTCCATTCGCGAGTGAGGTTAAAATCGTCCACGCGGAACGTGGCGCGCGCGCGCTGTTTATGTTTCGCGCAGAATTTCCCGGGAGCGCTGCCAAAACATGTTCGCGTCGCGACGACGACGACGACGATATTGAAATATTGAATGAACGACACTAAATGGCACGGCGACAAGAATCCGAGAACCCCGAGCGATCGCACACTCTTTGATCTTTCGATCATAGGTATGTCTAAGGTGATTTCCCGCGATATTTTCAGCACTGCGATGCTAAGAAATATTTTAAAGTTAATGGGTTAATAAATTTCGTTTATTGCTTGTAATATATGTTTTATGGCGACGAAAAATGGCAATTTGATATTTTGGAGGTACCGCGAGAAGTTTGAGGTTGCGTAATCGATTTTAAAATAAGATCGAGTGGTAGATCGACTTTGTTTCGAGTGCGAAGTGCGCACGGTTTTTTAATAATGCGCTCGCCTTGAACGTCAATTGCTCGCGGTCAATTGCTCCCAGCAGTATTAATATTTTTCAATCTGTTGGGCTCGTTTTTAATTAGATAAACAACCGGAGGCGGTGACGTAGGACGCGAAGGGGATTTCAAGTCTTAAATCTTACACGAAACTATGAATAGTGCGCTCAGAGAGTAATTTTCATTGCTTTCGTTCCCAGCTTTGAGGAGATATCTGACACTGCAGAAAGAGTATGGTCGTACTCATCTTCACGAAAAGCCTTAAAATGAAGGTAGTAAAACCGACAGTTTATTGCAAGATCCTGCCCGCGTTCCGGCGGTTCGATTCGCCGAAATGCGGCGGACGGAAAATCCGAGGAAAATCGTTAGCGCGCTCACTTTTTTCCTTGTCGCCGCGGCAAAAAATTAAATCACTTAAATATCGGCCAAAATATTTTGTCAAATATAACACAATATTTTCCCAACGCAATTATTTACTAATTGTTTCCCCAGTAAGGCAGAAATTGATCTTTCTAATTGCCCTGTATAGAAAGATCACGTTTCAGGTGTGATCCAAAAAGAAATGAAGATAGAAAGCGGAAAGTAAATCGCACTGGCGTGCTTTCCAGGAGTTTAAGGACGTATGGTTGGGGAGATGAACCGAGTGCAAGGTGCAATTCTTTTGCTAAAAAACGACGTAGGGAAAGTCGTGGGTCAAGTGGCGAATTTTATTTGCGTCGACGTTTCAACGTTGCAGCATATCGACGTCACGCGATCTCGTCGGTTCGTCTTTCGCAGTGAAAAGACAGAAAACCAGGGACATTTTTGCAGTCGAGTTCAGCTGCGTTATTACTCTGGATTTAAAGTTGCGCAGCTGTGACAATATGAAAATACGAAGGTTATAAATAGGCAACGAAATTAATTTTTAGCAACGTCTGACCTCTTCACTTACTTGAGGCAGCTTACAATTAAAGTCAAATTAAAACTAAGAAGTGAGTTTCGGTTTGGCGGATGCCCCGTTTTCAAAGTTTTCCATGCGTTCGTGTTTCCCTTTTTGGATTCTTCCACCTGATTTTTATTCCGGAGTTGTAGCTCGGAGTAATATTTGCCTAAGACTCACTGTCTGCAGACGAAGAGTTGCGACGCGACGTGAGAACGTGCAGACGTGAAAAACCGCCAAGTTAAACAAAACACCCGAAACCTGAAGCATCCAAGACAGAATCTCGACCGAAAACCGATGCGAAAAAGAAAGGTGAAAACGTAAGAACGAAAATGGAGAAATTCGAAATGAAAGAGCCGCGAGTGCTTTGCACCATGAAAATATTTCATTCCTCATCTCACATTTTCGACTTTGGCGAGTTGGGAATAGAAGTCGAAGTTACGAAAACGTCCTTTCACGGAGCGCGATTAAAGTTTAAAGTATTGAACTTTTTGGTGAATAAAACGAAGCGGCGTTTCGCCATTCGGGGAAACGGTAATTTGTTAAATGGCACGTGCATAAATTTCTCCTCCGTTTTTCTAGACGATGGCGTGCCTAGACCACAGTTTCGCTCCATTCGAGTCGTTACAGTAGAATTTTCCATGTTTCACACTCACTAACTCATTTTTATTGCGAGTTTCGTACTTTTCTAATAATTTTCGATTATGTCCTACGGAGAAGAAGAAGCAAAGAATGAAATACGCCGTTAGATGGTATGAAAGAACCTTAAGAACGTTTTTTTGTATATGGTCAATTTCAATTTGAGTTTAGGGGACCTATAATTGAATTAAAAAAAATGAACAACCAAAAGTTTCCATCACTGAAACCATTTCCGGTTATTTCAGTAGCTTTTCCATGATTCACACTCACTTCTCATTGTTACTGAGCATATCTTTTCTAACAATTTTCGGAGAACATCCTATGATGAAATAGAAGTAGTTGAGAATGAAAGAACCTTAAGGAAGTTGAAGAATTTCAACTTTTACCGTTACCAGATTTTTCAGATCTACAATTTGACTAAAAACCGAAAAAAAAAATTCTGCTAATAATGAAACAGTTTTAGTACGTTCTGATCATTTCAGTAGTTTTCCCAGTTTTCTAACAATCTTTTTACCAAATCTATATTTAGAATAAAAAACGAACAATTGAAATTCTGAAACAGTTGCACGCTATGCTAGTCGTTTCAGTACCTTTTCCCATGATTCACACAGCATTTCCAACTACTCTAACAGTTTTCGCAGAAATTCCCATGACGAAATAAAGTCCTATGATCAAATCGAATAAGCGGAGGCAGAGAATTCAGGAAGTTATTTATAGATGCACAATTACAATTTGAATTTACCGGACCTATAATTGGAGCAAAAAGCGACCGAATGAAATTCTGACCGCCAGCAGCGAAAACACGGCGAACCAATTTGCATCGAGTGACGAAGAACCGGACGCCGCGTCGCGCGCCGTTTGGTAATTTATCTACCAATTTCCCAAATTGTGATCGCGCATTTCGAACATCCCTCACAATCGCGTTTTTATCGCCCGAACGATGAACAGTGCATTAAATGCAAATGCCCGTCGCTGCGTCACTTGTCGGCCCATTAAAACACGCCGATTGCATCCAGCTGAGATTCCGATTCGTTCTTTCTAGACGAGCGCAATTAAATATGAAAATGTCAACTCGAGTGGACCGAAGCAAAGGGACCGACAAAGGGCGCAGGCGTAAACGCGCGAAAACGTCCCGGTTGTCGTTCGTCGGCGACGATTGGCGAAATAACGGCGTTTCCAAGTTTAATTAAAATTCCAGATGAATTAATGATATCCCGCATCGCCGGACTGAAAATCGCGTCGAGCGGGCGCAAAAACAAGGCGCGAGCGCGTCCAACTCGCCACCTGGCGGCGGACGCGCGTTAATTAACTTCGCAAACAACAACACAACATTATCAACAACGCGCCTGGGCGAAATCAAAGAGAAACGAGACACGAATTAAATTTGCGCGCGCGCGCGTGGAGAAAAAAATGTGAAACACTCAAGAGGGGGCGGGGAGGAAATTTATGTAGAGTTATGTTTAACGCGCGTAATGTCGGCCGCGTGCGCATTACCCGAACGTTTATTGCTCGCAAATAGTCGCCGCCCGCGAGTTATTACTACAGACCGGCGGCGGCGAAGAAATTAATTATCGCGAGAGGTTCGTTGCGTAAGCGCGCGCGTTGCGGCCCGTGCCTCGAACCGCCCTCGCCTCAAACAATAGTCGTAAAAGGGTAGACGCCTATATTCGGCGCTAGCACAACACGCAGGGGGTTCCCCCGCCACCCCCGCATCGTCCCCCCGCGCCGTCGGCGGACTGGCATTGACATTCGGCTAAGTTTATCGCGATCCGCGAATTTAATGGGAAAAAGGTCAAGGGCGCGGGCGCACAATCGAATGCGCGCGATCTATGCAACCAACAAGTCATCCGGTGTTAGGCAACGCAACGTGCGCAACTTAACGACATACGAAATAGTTTTTAAAGTTGGATTGCCGTTGTGCAACGGCTGAAACAAGCCGAATCGTGGAAACGCGTGGCACGGCCACGTTAAATATGCAAACGGTCGAAATGTTATCTCTCGCCGGCAGGCGCGCTCGTCGAGTAGCGCACACATTGGGTTGCCTACCATTTGCTTGATTTGCCGTCGCGGCGCTGCCAAATTCCTGCGAATTCCGGGGCGCGTTAACTTTTATCGTCGATTTCTACGAAGCCGGTCTTTTCCCCGGGAGCATGCCGACCGGTGTAAAACCCACATTTACTCGATTGCCCGCACTTGTAACAATTTATTTTTTCGGAAATTTCGAAGTCGAAATGTGACGTTTCGCAACGAAACGTGCGTCGCTGTAAATCCCGCATTTATAAATCACAACCGAATCCGAATTACAAATTGCGCGCGTCGTAGACGGCACGTTGCGGCGTTGTAACGCGTTAATTGAATTTCGATTTCGACTCGATCGCGACCGGAAACTGCGCCGCGCGTAAATCTATAAATCTATCAAAAAGCGATGTATCGAATATAGACCGCGCGTTTGATAAAATCGAATTTAAATACGCGCCGCTATACTCTGCCAGGTGCTGCCTAGACGCCAGAAATTCGAATTTTTTCACCGCGACAAAGTCCATAGGTCTTCGTCGTCGTCGAACAGATGGCGCCACTATATTATTGGGCGGTGCGATGCGTTACTTATCGCTCGAGAATTCGGGGCGGCGAATGCATTTGCATTTTAAACAAATTTCGATATCAATCGTGCAACTGAAGCGGATAATTGACTAATTTAATTTCCATGTTCCCGTATGGCGAAATGCGTTTTCTGACGTTCGAAAAACGCCAGTCTGAAATTTATTTCGTCGTAATTTAAACGAACGACGTGTGGTATAAATACATAAATAATTGGCAGGTAATTTATAGTAGCTGTACAGGCTTATCTAGATCTGTCTAATAACGCAATAAAGTATGATTAACAATAATTTTAGTAGGCGATTAATGCCTAACGGGGTAATCAATATTTGTGAGATAGTGAATTTGTTTTCTTCGCGCAAAGAGTTGTACCGAGTTAGAGGGCAATTGTTTTTTAAATGTTTAGAACATTGGTTGTTTTTGGAGGATTCAATTTGCTGCTTTCATTCAAGTTTTAGAAGTGCATGGGATTCGTTTGATCCCACGTCAAGTGTTAGATTAACTTCTAATTGTTTATAATTATTATTTGTTTGTTATCAATACTTCCAGCAAAACTGTGCAAATATAGAAATAGAAATACAAACATTGAGGTAGTTTTTGTTCCAATTAATCGAATATTTTGAATAGATTGTGATTAAGAAGCATGTGATATTTGTTTATATAAAAGTGTGCATGATTTCCCGCATATTGGTTAAATATTTACAAACGACATATGTTTCCAACTTGCTGACTATTGATAGCAACAATCGGATTTGTAAAAGTTTCTTTAGATTGACAATTTTTTGAGGGTCGAACATTTTTTTTTATGGAAAGTTTTGAATTTTTTTAAATATTACTAAATTACATTTATAAAGTTCAAACTCATTAAAAGTCTTTAAATATGATGTCTTCTTCCAATAAGAATGATTTTTATTAAATATCACCATTTTAACACCAAAAAATTGATTACTAAACATTGAGGTATGTGCGACATTCTCACGATACGAGTTTTAACTCCTAATCGGAATAATTTTTATCTGGCAATCAAATTATTACTTATATTTGCAAACGCCATGTGTTTTTAAATTTTTTATCTAGTTTTTAATAAATATCAAACATTTGAATTGTTTAACTTTCTTTGGAATGACCATCTTTCAAGGATCAAATATTTTTCATTTTTTTCATCGAAGGTTTTGAATTTTTCTAAATATTATTTAATGGACGGCACTAAATTACATTTATAAAGTTCAAACTCGTTTAAATGTCTTTATATATGATGTCTTCTTGCAACAAAAATGATTTTCATTAAATATCACCATTTTAATACCAAAAAATTGATTATTAAACATTAAGGTATGTGCGACACTCTCACGATACGAGTTTTAACTCCTAATCGGAATAATTTTTATCTGGCAATCAAATTATTACTTATATTTGCAAACGCCATGTGTTTGTAAATTTTTTATCTAGTTTTTAATAAATATCAAACATTTGAATTGTTTAACTTTCTTTAGAACGATCATCTTTCGCGGATCAAACATTTTTCATTTTTTTCATCGAAAATTTTGCATTTTTTCTAAATATTATTTCATGGACGGCACTAAATTACATTTATAAAGTTCAAACTCATTCAAATGTCTTTATATATGATGTCTTCTTGCAACAAGAATGATTTACATTAAATATTGCCGTGTTAAGACCAAAAAAAAAATTTAAACATTGAGACACACATATTCCCACAAAATGAACAAAATAAAAAGAACAATTTTGACCTAGCAATCAAAATGTCTAAAGATTTGAATAACAAATTAGTCTATATTTAGGTTCAACAAGAGCTTCAATTCAAATATCAATTATCGACTTATGAAAACTGTAAATATTTATAGCACCTATATCCTAAGTTACATTTGATTTAGATCCCATCTTTCCTGTTTTCAAAATGTCTGTACATCATATGAGTACCTCCATAATGTTTTCGCTTCGGGTCCACCATACGCCCATGAAAAATGTAACGCAATACACGACGTTCTCACGATTCTAAATTTATTCCGCCGGACCAGCATCACGTGTTCAAACTCAAGTTCAATACAATTCCGTTCGATTTTTCCATTTTTATTTATATTTCTATTCCTGCTTGTCAGTTTCGCTCGCCGCTTGATATTCAGACTTGCGCAACTTCAACATTATACTCCGAAGAGTTAATTTCAAATTTAAAAACTTTTATTAGCGTTATTATTCTCTCTCCAAAACATACGAAATGTGCTCGACCGAAATCTATATATAGCCAAAATGAAAACAACAATACGTCGACTTTCTCGATCTCGTTACCGTTACAGATATTGTTGATACGGCCGATACACTCGAACAAGATTGCGGACGCCAACAACAATTAAGTCGACCTTCGATTGTCGCTTCGCCGCCGCCGCCGCGCGCTCGCATGCCGCGATTGATGCTCGTCGACTTGCAAACAAACGCTCGTTATAATTAGAATCATAATAATAATCATCATCGTCATGATATGCGCCATTATGTTGCAAGCGCGGCGAACAACTCGTTTGGCCTGTTTCGCTCTTGTTTATTAATTATGCTTTATAGCCATGTAAAAAAAATTGGTTAAATCACAATGCCGCGCATTAACGACATAAACAATTTCCAGATTCCGGATAGCGAGCGGCGGCGGATTTAAGAAATAAATCGCAATCGGAATTTTCGTTCTCAACCAGTTTGACAATTAAGTAACTAACTAACTCTGATGCAATGCGACGTTAATTTGTTAGTTATACTACACTACACGGTGCTGTGAACATGCACGACGCATCACGCTAATTACACGTTGCAATTGCGATTATACGAGCAACGACACGCGGCGACATTCAATAAGTGCTTAAGTGCACATCGCGACTATAATGGCGGCCGTTGCCGACTCTAGGCAAAAGTCAACTGTAATCAACAAATAGAACAATCGAATCAGGCGTTCAAGAAATTTCATTAACGAAGGATAATTTATTGTTAATAAACAACCATGTGTAATTAATCCGTTTGACTCAACTAATAATCGCAACAATCGCAACGACATCATTGGAACACTGTCACGATGAACTGCCTTATGAAGAGACCCAATTGGAGTCTGAATAATCATTAGGGTTTTGGTACAAATGTGGAATCGCAGAAATGCTTGAATTCATTAGCATAGAGATATTTCGCATCCAAATCATTCGCAGAATCGTTTTGCATAACTCTATCCAACTTATGTATGCAGGGAAAAGGCGGGCATAATGACATAGGTGGACAAAATGACTTCCTGGCAATAAAGGGCGCTTGGTTCTCGACCTTTCGTGCAAATGTAAAATCGCAAAAATGCTTCAATTCGTTTTTTTTTTTGTATCCAAATCACTCTCAAAATAATTTTTCACAATCAATTTCAACTTATATTTTTAGGATAAATGCGTCCAAAATGACACATGTGGACAGAACAACTTCCTATCCATGGGGGCGTTTGATTATCGAGCTGTTATAAAAAAAAAATATAGAATTGTAGAAATATTTGAATTCATTAATTTATATTAAATTTTGCATAATTTCAAATTATATACGCCATATATAACCTGCATAATGAGATAGTTAAGCAAAATAACTTGCAAGCGACTCTGGGTTATTTCTATAAATGTGGAATCGCAGAAATGCTCGACATTACTTTATAACCAAATCATGCACAGAAAAATTTTGCATTCCCAACATATGCACGGGAATTGTCTGCAAAAGTGACATCCTAACTTTGGCGAAAGGCAATAATACGTTGGCGTAGACAATAGTGGTACTTAGGCTGTTAAAAAGATTTCGTCCATTTGATGCAATCACTTGCACTTTATCAACTTGAAATGGTCGTAAACACAAGTGGCAGGTATATCGCAAACAGTGGCGATTGTAATTGCACTGCCGGTATTGTTTTGCTGGCTCGTTATCAGTGGGTTCGTCGGACATTTTTCGCATTTCGCTGCGATTTAACGCCGTCTGCTGGCGCGCATTCCTCGCCGCCCCGATAAAAACACGGGCACACCAACCTGGCAGAGTTCTAAAATTTTAAACAATCTCCCACAATCAATCAGAGGAGAGGTTCTCATTGCGCAACTCAATAAGTTCAACTAAAGTGCTATTTAAAACGAATGAAATATGTGCACGTAAGAAACTTGCAATTAGACGGGAATTTCAACAAATTCAGGGCATATTTTGAACGTTTCAAAGGTTTCAAAGTTTTAAATATATCCTTATCGGATGTTTTGTTGAACAACACGAAGCGCCACAAAAGCGTAAATTTCAAATCGTTTGATTGATGCCTCCTTTCAATAAAACGCATGTAAATGTCCCATTGTATTCCACGTGTTAATGTCAAATGTCAAATATGTTTGGTTTATACTATGCCACCGATGGGCAATCAATAAGTAAAATGCGTCATTCGAAATAAAGTTTAATGTCGCGAACGAAATTAGATAACCGAAGGTTGTTATCATCGCAAATTGGCGGGGAGTGAATTCGTTGCGTTTCTGTTTATGCAGAATGATTGGGTTCATTGGAATAGAAATGCTTCGGTTCATAACCCAACCCAATACATAATCCTGCGGCTCATTCAGAGTAGATTTGCGATGATTATAATAATAACGTGCCATCGGAAAGATGATTGCAATTGCAATGAATGTTCGCATGGTTGGACGTAATACTGAATAATTAGGGATCTTCATAGGAAAACCACAAATCTACTCACCAATTCTCCAATACACCGTTTGAGAATGATCCTCAAACAATTTTCATGATCTTACCATTTATATACTTTCATCTAGACTTGATAAGAATGAGATACAGGGATAGAATAAATTAATTTCTTGGCTACTACCCATATTAAGACAGTCTTCTATTTATTTAATCAACAATTTAACAATACCGGTCGCTTGGAAATTTAATTCTGATTACGCACATATATCATTTGTAGCAGATTGGTCTGTAACTTTTCGAAATATCGAACAAAAATTAAACATTTGTAGTTCGGGTCTTGTAATAATTGCATGTTTCATTTTTTCGATCCTTACCTGACCCAGTCTTCGTAAACTTAGTAAATTTTTGGTTTTAATGGGCCAAAATGAAGGTACAAATATTTATCTATTTGCAGAACAACCGATTTTTAATTCAGTGATTAATATAAATTATATTTTAGAGAATGCAATTAAGATGTAAATTCATAGCATTTCTGCAATTGATTTCTAAAACAACTTCTCAACAATAAATTTATACTTAAATCCCGATACTATCAAAATTGGCGAACTTATAAACAAATCTTTTGGAATTGTCGCTGAAATTAGAAAGCGTTTTATAAAAATGTTACGGTTTTACGGGCCTAAATGCGAAGCTAATAACTCCACAAATATTTAACTAGTTGACTATCAACTTACAACCAATTCCCAAGTTATTTACCAATGTAAATTATACCAACACACTATGTATAATCCCGCCAATAAATAACCTAACACCAGCTAAAGTACGAGCAGTCTTGCGGTCGACGCATTTCTTCCCAAAACCGCAGCGCAGCGCAAACAAGTTACGAGCAAATGTAAACAAATGAATTCACAGTTTCTCACAATATCGCAATAAATATTTGCCTATAATAGGCGCTCAAACTTTAATATTTACTACGTGCGTATTCACAATTCAACGCTTACTATCTCCACGACATTCTCGCAGAATCCTCGTCGTCTCATTGTAAACATCGAACGGCAAAACGACAAGTAAATATTAAAGCGAGAAGCGCGCGCCCGACAATCGGCGAACGTGTCGCGCGAAATCGAAACGAAAAAACCGAAAAATAACGAAACCAACACTACTCACACTTATCGCGCACACGTCGTGTGCGAATGCGTCGTTTATCAAATTGTCGAAGCACTTGCACCAGCGACTAGTCCAAACTTGTCACACTCGTTGCGCGTTAAACATTTTTAAACTTTACGGATATGTCGCTTCGATATTATATAATGAACCGTCGACTAATTACGTGCGTCGCAATCGTCCGGCTAAACCGAAGAGCCAACGAGCAAGCGAACGTCGAATCCTATCGTTTGCGAATATTGCAAGCTCGTCACGAACACCGTCAATTGTTCCTAAATTTTACTTCGATAATTGCGCTAGTTATTCACATCGACGCAAGCAGCAATGCGGCTAATTAATGCAATATATCGCGCCGAGTTAATTACGCATCGTACGCACGCTAGAATTTTATTTAACTCTTTACTCTATTTGCCTTGACTCAAGTCGAGTCGCGTTTTCATTTCTCGTTCGCTTCTGCGCCGCCTCGTTAACGACGCGTGAAATTTATTTCGTTGCTAATTATGCACAATTTTCCAGCGCCGCCGCCGCGCCTCGAAAAGAAAATCTCGCGCGGTTTCTTCAACGCAATTAATAAGTCCTAGCAGCACAACGGGTAAACAGATGGAACTAAGTTCAGGTTATGTTTGCACGGCTATTAATGGCACAAAACACACTGGACACGTTTGCTTTATTTCAGCCTGCTTTAACTCTTGCCTCTCGACTAAACGCGCTCACTAATTGTTCACTAAGTGCTCGCTAATCGTGCGCTAATCGTTTCTACGTTGATTACTTTTACTTCGCCTTATTTGCTGCTGGCTAGCGCCGCGTTTGTTTACGGTCGTTGTGAATATTAAGAAAAACGAAACGCTCGACGTGTTGGGGATTTTCGCGCGCGCGGTTAGCGTGTAGTTGTTCGGAGCGAGGTGACGATTATCGAACTGATAATAGTGGCCGATTGTTGGATTTAATTACAAACAAACCGAGCGTGTGCGGCGGTCCGGCGGGCGAGCGTCTTGCGTGCGAATCGGTCGCGCCGCGCGTGCGACTGCCGGCGCCTTCCGCTGGCGAGCGCTCGTCGGCCTGGAAGCGCGAGCGCGGAGGCGGCGGCAGCGCCGGCGGACGGCTCCAGCTGATCGCGCGGGAGCCGCGCGCAGCCCGCCGCTCCTCCAGCAACAGTTTCGGCACGCGGCGCCGGCACCGAACGGCGCGCCGCAATTACGCGGATTCGAACGTTTCGCGCGCTGTCGATTGCCCGACATCATTTTCGACGATTTTAATCGCGCCGTTTCGTTGCGAATCTCGACGAGTGGCGTGCGGAGTGCGTAAACGCTTCGTCCGAAAACTTTTAAATATTTATCGGAGATTGGGAGAAAAACGCTCGCACAAAGCCGACGGAAATAATTCGCGCGTCCGAACTCGCCGGCTGAACTTTAATCGAGTTTTAATGTACGAAACTATCCGACAACTCATCGTCGACCCATCGACCCGAAACGTCGCCGAACAATTCCCGGACTCGTCGAAATTCGAAATTCTTCTCGAACTATTAGGCCGAGTAACAAGCAACGAGCGTGTGGACGATAATACAACCATTTATCCCACTGGCTTTTCTCATCTCTGGACCATAAAACGCTCACCACTTATTACTCAACCCGCCACTATCCTGTGATTATTGGGCGATCGTGGACGAACCAGTTAACCTCAATCTGCGCGCGATTTTTCTAATCGAATCGAAACGCCGGCAACGAGCGCGTCGCGTTGATCTCGTTGTCGTCGACACAATAATTCATCTTGCGCATCGCGGCGCGGCAAACAAATTAATTAATCGCTTGGCTTGCGGCGCGCGGCGCAGAATAATCAACGTGAGCAGCGCAATTATTAATAGCTAATAAACTAGCGCGCGCTCGCGCACGCCGGCAACGTCGCGTCGCGGTATTAATTACCGCTTCACGACAACGCTGCGAATTAATGAAAATTTATCGTGCGCCGCGCGCGCGTTATTCAATAATTCGCATCTATTATTGAATCACGCGCGAATCACGCTTGTAATTTAATAATGGCGCGGGCGGACATTTTTGTGGGCCTAGCCTATATTGCGGCCATATTGGTCCGCCGTTCAATTCGTTTGTTTGACCGCAAAGATCAATAAACCATTAGTGGGCCTTTAAATTGCGCGGGCAAACTTCCTGCCGCGGAGGTGCGAGTATAATTTTCAACTAACAACGGCGCCGGGGGGTGGGTTTGCGGCGCCTTCAGTGTTTCGACTCCAAACTACGACTCGGAGCGACTTGTCTTTGGAATAGCTCTGCTCGCTGTATTGAGTAGTCCCTAGGTAGGGTGCATCGTTTGCCAAGATCTCGAACCCACCAAACAAGCTCGAACATTCTGATCCTAAAGTCACAAAGTCCAAGTCCAAGTAGGTACGAGTCCAAGTCCAGTTCTAAACAAATACCATAAGCCAGCCAGTATAGTTCGCTAATTGCAAACATGCTAGCTGGTTGGTTTCGCTTGGAATGAGAGCTGTCGCACGGTGATTGTAGGCAACCAAAAATGCATACCGGCATGAGTAGCGATCTTATTCAATTCCGTATTAGGAATGTTCGAATATCTGTTGTGGGCTTTCATGACGTGGTGTACGTGCAGATCGAAACAAAGGACAAACTTTTCACGTACAGAAGTACGTATGTTTATAATGTTTAAATAATGTCTGAAAATGTTTACTATAAGAAACCAATTGTATTTGATTCCGCGCGTGGAGATATTCGGGAGTTAATGACGAGTTATCACATTGAGAGCGAGTAGCTCAAGTCCAACAACAAATATTTCACTGGATATGGGACTACTTAAGTTTGCAATGTTTAAAAGAATGTTTGTACATGTTGACTGTAGACAACCAATCATGCATACTCACGTGTTACTATCTATTCCGCGATTGGAAATGTTCAAGAATTTATTATGAGTTGTCATATCGTGCGCAAAACCAACAACAATTTTGTATTGTACTAGGTGCAGGATTAGTTAACAAGTAAGTTTGTAATGTTTGAAGGATAATGCTTTCGCTTGTTAGCCATAGGCAACCAGTAATGCATATTCGTATGATTGGCCGTCTATTTATTTTCAACACTCATTGCTAGAAACGTTTAAGAATTTATTATTTTGACTATGTGCAGAACTAGTTTAGTTCGTTTGCAATGTTTGAAAAATAAAACGCTTTCGCACGTTGACTATAGCAAGCCAATAACGCACGCCCGCATGTGAGTGGCCATCTTATTCAATTCCGCGCTCGAAAATGTTCGAGAATTTATTGCGGGTTATCATTTCGTGCGCGCACAAATGAGATGGACGCAGGTTGTTCCAGCATCCGGGGAAGTGGAGGCCGCATTAGAGGCAAACGAGCGCAAATTTATAACCCAAACTCCCCCGTTCGCAGCGCTGCTGCGCCACGCATTCCAAGATCGGAGAGTTGGGAAGAGTCGTCGTGGGCGAAACTCGGAAAGCTTTTGCCTCGTCGCAGCCCCGAAGAGCTGTGGTGGGCACGTGTCTTATAAATGACCATTGCTCGCAAATGGAAGATAGAAATTCAACGCGAAAAAATGGCGAGAGATGTTGAAAAGCACCGAGCAGCAAAGAATCCAAATTGTTAAATTAGCATTAACGTGCTTGAGTTAATTATCGCAGATTATCACATTTTCGTCCTGCGTTATTCCCCGGAGTTATGAACGTAGCTAATCCGATTAAATCAAAAAATGTCCTTGAAATGCGGAGACTGAAGCACATTAAGGACATTAGGACACGTTGTAACGTGCAAAGGAAACTCAAATGTCTCTAAACGCGCCGAAATGGCAACTGCGGGAAATTCAACGAATATTTCAGAACATTTTCTCCAAATGTCAAAATAGTTTTCGCAGCGTTTTCGCACCCTAGCACACTACTACAGTTCGTAGTAAATAGTGACTGGTCATGGCCACCTTAATTTGCCCAGAAACGATGCATTGCAATCAGCCGATCTCTACGACCTCACCGACACTGGAAAATCTAACAACCGCCCGGGACGTAATGCCCCAAATGCACGTAATGCGCTTTCCGAGCGGCAGAAACACATCGGGGCCGGAAGTGAACAAGAAAAGCTTCTAGGTGTGCGCACAATGGGAGAATAAGGACAATAAGAGGGGAAAGAACAGATGTCTGCGAACGGATTGAGAACGGATTAGGAACTGATTGCAAAACGTAAAGAACCTCAGGTTTCCGCGCAGAGAACGGCGATAGCGAACTCAATGTTCCGAGAAACAACTAAATTTCGAGTTAACCCATTTTTTACCACTGTCTTCGTTTGAGGACAGGAAAACCAGAATTTTATGAAATTCAACTTAAAGTTCTGAAGCTATTACAAGTGGAAATCTGGAATTTTCTTCGACTCAACGACTATTCCCTTGTCTAAACATAACTGTTTTTCGCGAGGAAACTTTAATTGATGGAAAAACCATGATTTTTGCTAAATTAATCAGGGAAGTAATCGGTTCAGATAAAACTTTCGGTTGTCTGAAGAAAATCGCAACGAATATGAAAACATGCTGTAGAATGATAATGTCCTCGAGCAAATTGGCAAACCCTAAAAGATAAACATCGTCGCCTCGTCGGCTGGGGCCGGAACCGGGGTGCAAAAGGTCAGAAGGTGCGCAAAACTATGAACCGCCACGCGAAATGAAATACCAACTCGTAGCTCCCAACTTATAACCCTCAAACTGCGCCCAGTGTCCCGTACGACTGTGGTGGTAGTTGGCGACGGACAAATTTTCCGATAATAGGTGTGTTTGGTGGTTACGTCCCAGTAAACCGACCGACTCGACGCGACCCTCGATCACCTTCAAGTTCGAAACAGAGTCTAATCAGTCACCAGACAAAACTTAACTTTTTTTTGCCTCTCCCTGAATACTTCTCGTTCCCTTCGTCGACGAAACTTTTTTCCTTCTTGACCTCTGCCCTTGCGATTTATTTCATTTATCTGATTACTCGCGATTTATGTGCGCCGCAGTAAAAATTGCGCAAATAAATTAGATTACATTCCTGCCCACCGATATTCCAATGGAATTCGAAGGTTAGGCATTATCACAATTGCACAAAGTGTGTTCCTTGATCATAATTTACGGGGCTACTACAGGGTGGAATACATTAGCTTTATCATATTTATTAATGCAATGGTCTAATGCATAAATATTAGTCGAAGTGTCGCTGATTGTATGCGAGCGTAGTTGGTTGCATAAACAGGGCGTCGTGAACTTTGCGTGACCGAATGCAATCAGAGCTAACATAACCACAATCCTGAGCTTCCAATCATCAGTTATTCTAGAATTAGTTGAATATAATAAAGGAAAAATATCCATTTACGTCTTATTTAATATTTTTCCTTGTGTTTCTAAAGGGAGACTTACCAGAGATGCATTGACGGGGTAGGTATTGGTATTTAGTTAGGAATAAGGTGCGAACACTCACCTGTAAAAAAAAAGACACGTTAAACATCAATGAACAAAGTTATAGACGTGCAAGAAAAAACATCTCCATCAACTTGTGTTTAATATAGTACATGTAGACTAAATAAAAGATCGCTGAAAGATTGTTTTCTGCATATTATCAAAACAAGTAGACATTTCTTTGAAAATGCCCCGAGGAAAGCTTCTTGTATCCATTCTCTAATAATAACTTGAAAGTACGGTCGAGAACTGACAAGCAATGGCTTTATACACACCGAGATTAAAGTAATCTCCTAAAAACTAATTTATCACTTGGTCATAATAACTTTGCAAATCATTCTTAAACGATTACTCATTTCCCTCTTTATTTTCTAGGGAGATCTCCACAGAAAAATTGCCACATCGAACTAAATGTACTTTTAAACAAATATATTGTCAACAAGAATTTTCTATTCTCGAAAGTTCTGGAAAGCTTCTGGTAATTTAAGCAACAGCTATTGATTAGAATAACATTCAAACTGCAGGATATCAGCGTATAACAATATAAGCAAGAAGGGTATGGACCCTGACGTCCCCCCAGCGCCGAAACGAGAAGGATTACTTGGAATGCAGAAGGAGCAGCGAAAGGTACTCCGAAATTCGGGAATTGCGAAATTCTGAATTATTGCAAGCTTGCAGCGGCTGCCATCCCGCGACGGCCCAAGCGCCGCCGCCGAAAGGGATGATTAATGTCCGCCGCGGATTTGCTTCCGCGGCCGGAAACCGACGCCATGAAAGACCGCAAGCAGCGGAAACCCGCGGCGATGGCTAACGGAATTTCGCCGACGCGCGAAGCTCGGCGAAATTGTAAGACGCTGCTCATCCCGACGATATCTTACTCCTATTTGCAAATAAATAATTTGAATATTTGGGAGAGGCGCGCGGCGAAATTTCGAAAACCCAATAAAATCATCGCGCGCATCCACCGTGTTGCGTTGCGATGCGCAAGATGAAAAATTCGCGGGACGGAAAGTTTTGCATTTTTGCTGCTCTCGGTGCCATCGCGTCTAATGCGAAAAGTTTTCCTCGCATCCGATTTACGAATTCCTGCCCTACCGAGCGGAAAGAAATAAAAGCCGACGCCGACGCGCAGGACAGGTACAGCAATGGATAATAAATGACGCAGATAAGTAATGAAAGAATTATGGTAATTTCTTGAAGAATTGTTAGGGTCTGACTAGCGATCGGTCGTACAATTAATTTTTCTTCGCCTGTTTATTAATTTAAGCAAATTTTTGAAAAAAAGAAAGTAAGAATATTTTTCGGTTGGGTTGAAAATGTCTTTATCGAAAAATGCAGTATAAAGTAACCATTTATGTTGAGAGCCAAAACTACTCGTCACTTTAAGCGCCCTTTGTGCTGTGAACTCAACGGGCGCTTTGCGTGACAAGTCATTCAAACGTCGATATACTGCAAACATGTCAAGGACACTCACGAATTCAAGTCAAAACCAAAAAAAAAACACACACACAGAACGTTTGGTTTAGTACAGTATCAATAAAATGTGTGGATCCAAGAACAATTTTCGCTTTTGTTTAAATTTCCTCTCTTCGCCAAGATAATTATCCTTCTGGTTGGGTTTCTATCCACAGCAAAACAAAAAATATCGAACGTTAGGTTTCGGCAGGGTCGATAAAATGTTTCTTTGAAAATAAAAGTCTATTTCTGGTTTTGTTTTTATAACTAGTTTTAATTTTTTCCCACTCTAAAGTTGATTATTCTCCGGGTTATATCCACCCGCAACAAAATCAAAAACATGTAGAAGTTTTGTATAATGCCAATATAATTTTCTCTAAAAAAGTCAATTTTTAGTTTTATTTTTATATCTAGTTTTAATTTCCTGCCATCGCAAAGTTAATTATCCTCCCGGTTCGGTTTCTACCCGCAGAAAAAAATGAACTTCAGGTTTGGTACAATGTCAATAACATTTCCACTTTAAAAATGCATTTTCGCTTTTGTTTTTATATCTAGTTTTAATTTCTTCCCTTCGCAAAGTTAATTATCCCCCCGGTTAAGTTTCCACCTGCAGCAAAACCAAAGAATTTGGAACTTCCGGTGGGGTTCATTGTCAATAAAATTTCCTCTTTAAAAAAATGCATTCTCGCTTCTATCTAGTTTTAATTTCCTCCCATCGCAAAGTTAATTATCCTTCTGGTTAATTTTCCACCAGCACCAAAACGAAAAAAAAAAATAAAACGTTCGATTTGGTACGCCTTTGTTTTAATGTCTAGTTTTATATCTAGTTTTAATTTCCTCCCTTCGCAAAGTGAATCATCCTCCTGGTTAGGTTTCCAGCCGCAGCAATTACGCCCCTTGTCCGCAAAATGCACCTTGTCATTAACTCGTTTCTGTCTTCGCTCCTCCGCTCGCCCTAATCTCATTTTACAGCCATTCCCGCTCTCTTTCCGAGCGCGAATCCTTGCTCCCACCACAATATCATTCTTTTGTTCGTCCTTATCCTTTATTATCTTATCCTTGTAGTTCTTCTCGACACACGAGCGGAATATGTAAAAAGGATTCGTTTAGCGTCGAAAAATTGCCTACAAAAATCCGTGTTCTCCAACTCGGAGTTCTCCAGCATTTCCCGAGCTTCCGGCGCTTCTACGCGGCGGGTTTAGCTCTATCCTTTGATATTTTTAGCTTTGATCCTGTTTTTGCACTTCTGCTCTTCTCATTTCTGTACCACGTGGCGCAAGTGCCGAGCGTCATCGCGGTGGCCATTCCTGTTTTGCGGCCAATGGCGACCCGCTGCTGTCCAGGATGACGCGGATAATGGGCAAAAAATTAGCGCTTAATCGATACCTTACATTCTCCACCGGCTGCACACTCTAAAAACTTAATTAAGTCGTTAGGGAAGTCAACATAAATAGATATTCACCTAACCTAGCATAACCTAAAACTTGAGTTTAAATGATTTCAAATGTTTTGTTTAAAGTACGTTTTGGATGAATATCAATCCGCTAAATCCAAAAATCGATTTCGTGCATTTCGGCCCTTCGTCTTTGATAGATGCACGAGTCCTAAATCACTCACATGCCTACCAGCAGAACCAACGGTGTTCATTTAAATCACCTTCTTATCCTTCCTTCCTTCCATCCTGTCTTCCATTCGTTTCAATGCCATCGCCGACCTGAGTCGGTTAACTTTTTTATTAAGTAACGCGGCAGTTACAAGTGAATGTAAGCACCGTGAGTAATGAAAGTAAACCCAAGAAAGATAAATTTTATTATCTTTAGATTACCCTTTCGGAAAATATTTTCAGAACTCTTTCACAAAAGCACGGAAATTATTTCAAACTTTCCTCTCAAATATTTTGAGAAAAAAGAACAAAAGAAAGGAGGAAGTAGAAGCAGAGAAGAAGGATTAAAAAGTTTAATTAGAACATCAACTTTTGATCGATATTTTATATCGTTGCTGTTTTAAAATTAACCGTAAATATTTACCAAATAAAGTTTTATTGAAAACACATTGATGGCGTTACGTCAGCGCGAAACTCTTCGTTTATCATTCCATTATCTTTTCATTAAAGTTCAGCGAGACGCGCTTACTCAAATCGTTCGGAAAGCCATCCGCGCAAGAACAAAAAAGACGCGCGTCGTCTGGGGCATATAGCTCAATTACGCAACATTAATTTTTATCCTGCATGGCACCCGCAATGTGCGCGCGTCCTGCCCCTATACATCTCCCTCTCGCCGGCGTTATAATCGCCACGCCATCGTCGACATTGTCCGTGACCCGCTTGACGTTTAATTAAATTGCGTAAGCACGCGATCGGCTATTATCCTTGCGCCGCGCGCGCGACACGCTGTTCGCGCGGCGTTGTGCGAAAGCCGAAAACGCTACAACCCTTCCGGGACTATAAATATTTCGACTTTTTAATATCCGCGCCTGCAAAATATATAAAACTAGATGGAGCTGCGGTGCAAGTCCGAAGTGGATTTTTAGATTTTTACGATTACGATGTTCTCGTAACAGTGCGCCATTTTCCTATCTTTCCTAACAAATTAAGAATAACGACCCCTATCAAACCGTCTGCGCTGTATACGTAATAAAAGGTTTTACTCTTGCATTTTATTTTTATAACCTGTCATTTAGTTCGTCCTAGTTCAGACGGTGGATCGCGACTAAAATCGAGCGCGTTACTTAAATGACAATAAGCCCATTTATGGTGATGGAACGTTACAAGTTTTTATATATTTCGCGCAAATAATCGTGCATTATAGAAATCATTATCTCTGAAAACAAACAACGTCGCTACTCGTTGGATCCCTTTATCTTTATGCTCGATAATCGTATCTTTCGTGCCTAATGACGAAGCCTTTTGTTTACTCGCTTGTTTGCTTGGATACTCAGCGTCTCACATTCGCAATCTTTTATAATCCTTGGGCGCAACGCCGACATTTCACCCCCGGCGATTATCCGAAAGCAATACGTTCGGGACGCAGTCACGCTCCTCGTGTTTCACTCGTCCTTAAAGAACGTTTATGATCTTTATCAGCGCCTTGGCCTGTTTAAATGTCGGCACAATATTTGCCTGCGCAGTTCGTATTTTCGGTAAAATTTGGGTAAAATTGTGATAATTCGCTTTAACAAAGTTATCCGGTTTGTTGACGGGCACCTGAGGGGTTCTAGCCCGGCGACATAATTTGTTGACACGCCAATCACGTTCGCAAAGTTATGATTAGCAACGTGACTTGTTCCCCGGTCAGGATGTCCTTTCAGGACGCCGAAATGTGTCACCTTTTCGCTAGGGTGTCTAACTTTTGATGGTGTTACTTTTCGGTAAATTTTAACCACCCACCATACCAACAATTTTTATCATCACCACATTGCAAACATTGAAATGGGGAAAAGTCCGATTTAATTTCCGACTATTTGAAGGTTTTTTTGTAAAAAACCTGCAAGCTGGCAAAAGTTCGTCGAAAAAAATTAAATTAAAGTAAGGATAGCATTAGACGGTGTGATCAAATTTGGAAGGTTTCCGGGACCGAGGAAACCCAAAAGGATAACGGTCGATCCCCGCGCACGACAGGCAGCCCGCCAGCTCGAAAAGGAGCGGCGTTCGCACCCCCGCGTGCGTCAGTGCTGCACGGCGGTCGATACTCTTTGCCGCTGCGGGACGCGGATTTAAAAACTTCGCGCTTTATGCAATCTCCAGCTTATTAGTTTTCGACAGCCCGCGCGCTTGAAAAGTAATAAATAAAATTCCATCAAGATGATTAAAGTGCTTTTGATTTATACGCCGCGTTTGGAACGCGTTGTATAATGAAACGTGCGGATGCACCAGCTGTGCACATCGGAGCGTGCTTAGAACATTCTCAAAAGATTCGAGGATACAACTCGGTCCGCTTCGTGCGGCGAATCGCCAACGCTCGCCACACAATAGCGGGAAGCGCAAATAAAAACCTTCGGGTGCAAACTTCACAAAATTGACTTACGCTAATTCAAAGAATGTAATTTAAGCGGACGAACGTGATGGAAATGTCGAAACAAGCGAATGCGCATTACGCAGCATACATTTCGGTACTTTCGAATCCTTCCGGAGTCGTCACCACAATTTGATTAAGTCCTCCCTGGCGTTATGCGAAGCTCCGCGCGTTTCTGTAACTTTATGCCACTTGCCACGCCGTAGACAACGTTCCTCCGGCGCGCCTCAACTTTTTAATATTTCCTTACATAGTCTCGCGTTTTACGGCCACTGCAACTTGCACCCTCCGTCGCAGCGTATAAATTTTCATACACTCCGGAAGCGCTACGTAAAAAAGTAACAAAGAGATAAAAGGAGAAAGAGAAAGAGGAAACGTCAAGCGGGAGAAACGTCTCGCTGCGAATGGCGGCGAAACTTTAAGAAAATTTGGGGACTTCATGTGTTTTCCTCCCGCACAATTTTTGCCCCGCGACTGCCTCTTGGAAGTGGAAGTCGAGGGTGAACTGTTGCGCTCGGCGACGATTCGCAGTCGTTCAATTTGCGAGACAACGAGCGCCCCGAGAATATGTTACATAACAACGCGGCGGCGGCGGCGGCGGCAGCTGGCTCAAAGAGTATGAGAGTAAGCGCCCCCGGCTGGCTGCCGGAATGTGGGTGAAAACAAGCCCAGGACGCTCGAACAGGGTCAAATCAATACCGAATCACTTTGGGATGATTCATTTCTTAATACGTAATTTGCATACGCGAAACTTTCCCAAGACGGTGCAATTAGAATAAGAACAATCTAAACCTCCGCTATTCTAATGTTCTTGTCCATTTATTTAAAAAATAATCCTGACCGTGTGCCTAATTAAGGAGCGCCATCTATATACCTTCCTCTTGTTGCAGAGTGTTATTTTTGTTTCAGGCTACTGAAAAACAGAGCGCTTCATTCGCATTCTGTAATTGAGTAGTTCCGCTTGACGAAAGCGTTCCGCCTTTGCCGATTCGCGACGAGGTGGCGCTGCGTGTCCGTTTCCACACGAAAATCGATTTTCATTTCACGACGTCGTGCTGCGCATGTGTACGTGCATTGGGCGCGTGTTTGCTTTCGTGCATTCTGCGCGGTTCGCCGAGTTTATAACTAGGTCGTTTCCACGATTTTCCGATACAGCGGGATTTCCACACGACGTGCGCGCTCTCACATTCCACTCGACCGTCTGCCCGCAAGATTATCGCCGCATGCAACAAACTGAAAATAGCGCGGAATTTTCTGCCGCAACACAGACTCGAATATCAGATTAATGGGACGAGAAAATGAGTTTGATTAAAACACGCTGGGCGCATTTATCCAACGGAGTTAAATAGGTGTTTACAACTTCGCGCAACTCTCGCGACATTTTGCGTCGCAAGAGAACTCTAATGACGAACATTTATAAAAGGTGGAAATTAAAACGCCCGCCACTCCATATAAGCGAGACATGAACGTGTTTAGTGAAGGTAATAGTCGTAAATGATGAAATGATGCTTCGTCGAATTACGCGAAACAAAGCGCAACACATTCAAAAACATATTTTAATGGCCGACAGCGAGCTATTGTTTGAAGTGGTCAAATATTTCGGAACGAATAAAAACTGTAAAATTCGTGAAAATATTTGGTTTGTGCTTGGTTGGTGTTTATTTATTGTGGCTTCGTTTGAAAAGCGCTGGCCCGACACAAAAATGAAATCGATGTTTGTTTGTGCTATAGGCCGTTATATTCGGTGGGTTTTGTTTAGATCTGTATGGATTTAGATTTGTTTGACACCGGAAGAAACAATACGACAAATATCAATAGAACGCGAACGCTATTTGCGAAGAATGACTTGTTTCGGCGAAATGTAAGTGGCAAGAATGATTTTCCAAAGTGCCGAAATGTGCCTAAAAGTGATTAATATATATTCCTTCAACGTGGCGCTCCTTGCAAACTGACAACAAGTATATACTTTGATTTACAATGTGTACCAGGACACGTAACCGAAGGACTCGCCAAGGATGCGCCGAGGGTTCCGGAACAAAGCGTCGCGCGGAATATCGTCATCGCTAGGTGATAAATATTTAAGCAACATGGCTGTCGATATGCACGGCATTTTCCTGCGAAGCATTTCCCACCCAGCGCGACGACAGCGCACGATATGAACGCAAGCCTACAACCCTACACAACACTGTGCTCCTCCTCAAAACCGTAAAAATATCGAGTGCGCAACAATCAACAGCGAGTGCAACATTGAATATACAAAGAGGGCAAACACCACACGAAATGTTCAGGCGAACAATGGGCATTCATTGGAAGCAACAAAGTATTCGCGATTACTTTCGAAGACGGCGGAAAAGTCCGATCACCTCGAGAGAAAAGCGCGTCAAATGCTCGGAGAACTTCGGAAAGCTGCACAACTTTTCGAGCGCTCCCCAGCATTTCGGCGGGGAGAATAAATGATTCAACGATCAGTCGGACTCGCGCCGCATCGAATCAAATTGCTGTGAATTAATTCGATCGATTTGGAGAATGATTAATTAATTACAACGGGCGAGGGCATTTTGGGTACATTCAACAGCACGTTTAAATGCACGCTCACCCGAACGGCGGAATTATCGGCCCTTCCCTGAAAATATGCACAAATCATAATTTTAAAAAGCGATTACCATTGTTTAACGAAGATTGGGCAGCATTTGCATATTCGTGAAGTTAGGTGGTATTAAAGCTAATCCGATACTCACAGCTGGGTCCAAAACAAAAATCGTTGCAATGTGAGCAGGTATTTAAGGAGACAGGGGATTATAAAGAGATTTGATTGTAATTAATTGCGGTGACGCTGCGCGTGAAAAATGACTCTTCGTGCAAGGTGAGAATGGCTGCAGTTTGCAGCTCGTGGCACTTCCGGAAAATTGGCACTTACCTGAAACAAAAGAGACAGAATGTTAGTATTTACGATGCAACAAGTTTCAACCAAGTTGAAAGTTTCGAACATCAAACATCATCGTCTTGCCGTTTAACGAATAAAACATGTGTGGGCATTTATTTATGAAAATCTGAACGAACATTTCAAACACGTGCCTTTAATTAGTGGTTGATTTTCAATATAATACCGAGATGGCTTTTAATTAAGCCATTGTTCCCATTCTAATAACGTTGACAAACGCGGGGGTGGAAACATCGTGTCTAAATTGGGTACGAAATATAATTAAATTTTAACATTGCCAATAAAACAGATAACCAATATAGCCGGTTGTAATATGGCTGATGTAAATTTGTGAAATACTTTAAATCGAATATTTGATCACTTATTTAACCTAATAAAATGTCTCTCTGGAACCCATCGATATTGTAAAATAGCGCACGCATTTCAATTATTAGATAAGTTGATTTTAAAGAGCAGAAACCGAAACGCATTAATTTATATATCCAATTTCCTTCGTGTGTTCTCAACCTACACACCTGCGTCTTTTCCAATTAACTGTATTTCTGTTTACATTTAATTTCAGTCATTCGCTCGGCTTCCCTTCAAGTTTATAGGACAAATGGTTATGAATGTAAGCACCAATATTTCAACCCGCCGCTCGTCGATCTATAACCTTGCCCTCTTATCGTCGCTCGGATATCTCGATACAACCGCCCCGCGCTTACATTCCTTTCAGGCACACAAACGAAAATGTCGCATACCAACACCACGCCGGTGCCTGAAAGAAACCAACACACGGCGTAGTTACACCAACCGGCAGCTCCTGCCTATTTACAAGCCGCTCTTACAAGTGTTTGTAGTTTGCCATCGATTTTTCTACCCGTACCAGCGTTTCTAGCGTTTCCTACAATTCCAACTTTTCCAAACTCTTTCCTTCCAAAGGCTTCATGTTTCCTCTCTCCCTGATTCCATCCCTGCCAATATTCTCTTTCGTTTGCACCTCTTGCTTATAGGTACTTTATAATTATACAGGGTTGTTCGGAGTGAAGTTGTTGTTTGTAAGTATTCCTAGGAATTTGAGACACCCTAGAGTGTCTCGAAGTGCCCGAGGTGGTCATGAACAGCGGGCAGCAATAAAAATGTCAAGATTACCGGTGGGATTTGGCCATGAACCCAAGCAGGATAAGGCTACCTTTATAAATTACTCAAAGGATTATCGTACCTACATTAGATAAATTTAGAAGCACGAGTTGCTCAAGGACATCAAACTAATTTCATAAGTTTCTGTCACGAATTCGAGATTTATTCACCAAACGAAAAGTCGAGAAGACGCCATAACTAATCCGGGAATTTATCACCTCAATAACATAACACCGTCGCGCCCTTGGTTTCAACCCTTGCCAAAACTAATGTTGTCGTATTGCCAATATCAACACGCAAATCCGCAGAAGTCAAGCCAGTAAAACACTATTTTGATGTCGGGCACCTCCCACAACAGTCCCTGAATAAATCGTCACGATTTCGCCATCCCTCGCAGTCAAAACGACAATATATGAAACGCTAGTGTTGGTACAATGATAACAATGCGCGTTCGTATGCGCGCGCCTTGATATACAGTTGCTGGGTCGTTCATCCCCCATACGGTTAAACCCAAAACGCTCGATGATAAATGTGCGACCGCGGAACGACCGCCATATTCGACACGACATGGCTCGCCTCGCAACCGTTCTCGAGCACCCCTAAACGCGCCCGCCACTCGTGTACTCCTTGCACACGTTACTCGGTATTTATTGTGCTTTGTTTCGCAATTTCACAGTTTCGTGTCTCGCGGAACAAAGGAACAAAACAAAAACCGAAAAAGTAAGTGAATGGAGGGAAAAGAATCACGAGCCAGACGCATCGGTATAGCTCAGCTCTACTATACAGTTCTGTATCTTGTATTGTTTGTTCGGTGTCGTTTTATCTTCCCATAATGCGCCGTGTGTGGAAACTCGGTGCTTGAGGTCGATTTTTTCATGCAGTCGTTTAGTTTGGTTTTATCTCTGGAAGAAAACGATATCGCAGACGAAGAGTCTGACAAGTTTGGTGGAGTTAAACGTTTTTGTCACACAGCAAAGCCGCGTTTTTTACAACACCTATGTAACTGTCCTACAAAATAATATTACTTTAGGAGCTTAGAGCAATTTATATCAACCCTTCCCCTACATGTGTCTTTTTCATTTACATACTTTCCACTCCTCCCTCGCTCGTACGTCACATTTTGAAATAATATTCCAATTTGGACATTAGTACATGTTTGCGTGCCGCCTGAAAACGCTCCCGCATCGGTTTGCATTTGAGTTTTCCCATTTTCCATTTTAATATTAATACATTTCCTCCCGCACCCAACCCTCCGCGCCATTCCGCCTCTATCGCATTCCGGCGCGGCATCGTTCGTAAAATATTTACAAATGTGCGTACGCTTCATTTCCAGCGGAGGAGCATTTGTGTCGGTCGCCTTTGCGGCATCAAAAAGTTTCCCCGCGTTGATGTCAGTACAAATGCGTTAAGTTTATATACTTGATGTTAACACAACAAGAGTAGAATGAAAAACATTTAAATGCGCCATGAATATTCATCTACGTATCTATGTTCAACGTGATCGTGTTTATATAGACTAACTAACCTTTTAATCCTTCAGATAACTCCCTATACTAGGAAAACATCCTTTTACTTTAGCGATACGTATGGGTGCGCCGCCGACTTCCCGAGCGCACGGAAAAGTGCGAGTACATGTTTTGCGTGTCCTGTCAACCATGTCAGGACTTGTGGGCGGTCTCTTGCTTCGAATTCTTCCTTTTCGCATGTCACTTTTCGATATTAATTTATGTCCCCCGACTTCCCACGCGCTCCCACGCATTGCCGTCGCAATTTTATTTCGCAAATAATTTCCAAAATGCCGTATATATTCATTCGTCGTTTATTACATTCTGTGTGAATCGTTCGTCGAACAATGGCGAATTGAACCAATAACACGTGCGTTTGGTTTGTTCAGCGCTTGTCTCGTTTGTTGCGTTTGTGCCGGCGTTCCTGCGCGTCCTGCGGGAATGCGAATAACTACCAGGCTTTGCAGGAGCGCTCGATCCGAGCAAATATCGTAAATAGGCAAAAATTGACGAAACTCTGCTTGCCGAAGAGGAGAGAAGTTGAGTGAAAAGCGGTGAATCCTAGGGGAATCGAATCTCCAGACATCTTACTGACGTCAACTGTCACAAGTATTCCTAATAGGCACCACACAGTAACCATCCAAGTCTTATTACGAATATATTGGGTACTCGACACAAAGCTGAACATAGAATTTCGTAGAATAAATAATAAACAATAAACTATACGAACAATTGGCCGAAACAAAAATGGAAAAAGGTGTCGGATTATAAAAGTTTTCGGAGTGGTTGCCACTGAATCCCAACTCAAACTTTCGGTTGATTCTAGCGAAGAGCAAAACATAACCTAACTTGGCACCAACAAAACTTTTAGTAACTTTGATCAACTTGATCTTATTCATATCTACTTAACCTATAACACCCACTTTTCTGAATATATTTTTATCGCCTAAAATAAAATACACCGCATACATGTTACTCATTTCGAGCGCTGTTGAACATTATTAGATGAATTTATGTCACAAACAATGCAACTGTTTAAGCAATTGTGTGCGAAGTGCAAGAGGTCGAGGTTGGTCGCGAGTTGCGGCGCTGGTGGTCTCCGAGAGGCGGCGAGCCGGAGAGCGCACTTCTTCCGCTCGAATCGTCGCCTAAACGCTCGCCACGTAATAAGCGGTTGCCATGGCGGCGGCAGTACACTCGGCCACATCGCGTCGGGCCCTTTCTCTTCGTCCTGGCACTCTACTACATTGCCTGCGCTTTAACCTTACTACTTCTACACCCGCGCACTACGTTTTCCACTATGGTAACCAGCCCGATGTGATTGCATCCATGTGCGGTGTAATACGACGCGCCTAATTATAATGCGGCGTTTTCGTGTAGTTGTTGTCGTCGCCGGACGACGACGAAACCGAAAATAATTATTTTATCTATTCATATACCACATAGTTTTTTTACTATGTAAAATATTTTTCGTAATAACAATAATTAGTTACCCATTTTTCAAATTTTTTTGAAAGCGCAATTATTAGAATAATGAAAACGACATTTTCTGTGTGTTCGGTAACTATTCGGTCGAGTAATAAGTAATGAGCGTTTACACCAAACACCTGTCTTGTCACGGTTGGAATAAAATTTGTACGAGTGTGCCACACCATTCGAAAGCCAATATCAGCCTCGATAATTTGTTAAAATTCGTAACCTTCAACAATGAAAAGGATTGCCAAAATTAGGTCCTCGACTACTTCGAATCTAGGCTTTCGGATTTCTGGCAAACTGCTTGAACGATGACAGGAAATCATTAGCAATAGTGAAGAATACATAATTGATTGAAATTGTTTTATATTTGATGAGGAACAGTCGAATTTCTTCTTTAAAAAAAATCGCTCATCACTTATTACTCGACCCAATTAGAATGGGACTGATTTTCCAATATAACAAAATAATTAAAAACAAACACCTATACAGTGTTATTGAAAATATTCTAAAGTTATCGGTCTGTGTAGTTGAAACGATTTGCATGACGCCCTTTACTATCTCGGGAAATGAGCGTAACTCCTTGCAAACTGTTGAATGGAGTTGGGAAGCGTTGAAATGTTCATGAAACGACACGCGCAACTGCACCGAAACACAACAAATCGCGAAGAGCAAAGTGCGCTAGGGGCGCCCAGCCGCATCTTGACGCGTTAAAGTGTTGACGGTGTTTATGCCGAACTTGTGAAATCGCGAGTGGGTGGATGCAGGACCGTTGAAAACGTGACTTTGGCATGCGCTCAAAACGTTTTCCTCGCGCCCACAACGCGCATGATATTACGAATTTCATTTGATGTTTATATTTAAGTTTGTTTCGCACGGTCGACTAAAGCTTTTAAGTCATTCTCGAGGCTTAATTGAATGTGAAGCGGCACTAAAGGTGATTATTCATTGTAAAAAATCATTTTGACTCACGCTTGATATTCGAGTAAATAATTAGATAGAAACTAAAAGAAACGTTCTGCGCTGCTTCATATCTTCATTTTCCACCAACGTATCAGTTGGCAACCCTTGTCAGAATGTAAAATAAAGTTAAAATTCATTGCCAGATCAATTGCCACCGTGGATTCGTTAAAAATGTCTATAAATATCCTCTATTTACGAACAAAAGTCTTTAATGCGTTGCGCAACTGATTCAAGTCAATTATCTGCGCCTTTTCACGATCATAATCAAAACCGACACAACTATTCCTGTTTATTATCCTGAACATATTTTGACATCAAACCCGTGTTCCTGGCATGCACTGCTTAATATCGTGTTCCACAACCCAGAAACTCAACGCAATGGTTTTTTATATCGGCAGGTTTTGAAATAATCAAGCTTCTATTAATACAAGCTTTGGAGGTTTCGCGCTGTGCCAAACTTTATTGCTGAAAGAAACACCGATGAATAATGGGGTGGGCCATGAATGTAATGCATGCGAATCGCAATGATTCAATGTTAATCGTCGATTCCGTCGCCTATGAGCTTCCGAAGCGCGTGCATAATTGGCCCCGAGCGCTCGCGATATCAATCCGCATAATCGCTTTGATCGCGACGAGCTCAAGCTTTAAAGCTCCTGCTCAAAGCCGCGGCGAGTTCGTTGCGAAAGCTTCTGACGCCCGGCTTATTAAAGCATCGACGATTTAGTGAGTTTGCAACTATAAATAAGCGCGTCGAATTTATCGAATTATCGATTCGCATTCAACAAGTAAGCGGGGTGTCCATATTAAGGGCTTTCCTTTTTTGTATTGTGAAAAACGAAGCTATCTCATCAATAGCTACGTGGATTGTGCGGGGAGTGTATTTTCTTTATGGAGACGTGCGACCACAAGTTTTATTTAAAAAAAGTGGAAAACCGAGAATGTGGCGATAGAAGACGGCGGAATGTTTTCAATCCATTTTCAGCTTAAGAATGTGTAAACGTAAAACGTTTCAAAGCCGTCTTTTCTTCTATATTGAAAGAGGAAAGCGTGAGAGCAAACTCGGGAAGTATTTTATCAAAAAACCTACGAGTTTTAGCCAGAGAAGAGACAGACGAACTCGTCTGTACTGTAAACAACTGTAAACACAATTTGTGTCATTGCTTCCACGTAAAATTTTAATAATTTTTATTTGAAAAACAGGAGCATGTTTCCAATTGCCAAAATCCAATCAGGACTCGTTAAATTTGAATCAAAAAAATGCATAGGACACTGAATAAACATGTACCAAATGTTGACGAGTTTTAACTGTCAAACACACAGACGAGTTGTGAGCACATTATTGGACGTTCCACGCCGAATTTCGATTATTTTTATTGGAAAAAAGAAACGTATCTTCAGTTGTAAAAACTGCACTCGTCAATATTCCCGGATATTTCGACGTCTCTCGGAGGCGCCGACATTCCTGGACATTTTCAATATACACGAATTCAAACCCGAACTCAAATAGTGCACCGCGGGGCGGCGACGCAAGGGGGCGGGTGGATATTGCTTCAGCCCGAAATGGAATTACATTCTCCGCGCGACACTCGAACCGAAACCGACGCAGTATCCACCGGCAGGAATAAAATTCTCACGAGGTTTTTCCGTCGCTCGGCGCGCGCGATTCGCGGAATGTCAAGCGAGTATCGAGTATTTCTAATTATACACTCGTTTGACTGCGTTCGTGCTCGCGTGCGTTCTTTTAATTAGCGTCTTGGATGTGGCCGCGGAAAGCGGAAACGCCGAGGGCGCGCGAAGATATTTTTAAAGAGTGCGAATGGATACACTCGGTCAATATTGACAATGATCTGGAATTTACGACCAAGAGACGTCCTTTCCTCAATTTGTTCCGCGCACTCTTATTCCGCCATCGTCGATCAAACACGATCGAGATAAAAATAGCATGGCGGAAAAGAGGAAGAAGAAACACTTTGTGCTCTTTTTAGACATTTTGAAAGACATCTTTACCTTCTTCAGCGTAAAATTCACTCAAGTTACATGAAACTGCATAAAATTATCAAAGTTTACGATTAAATTTCAGCCACAACACTTAACCCTTTTTGGAGAAGAAAGCGAATTAATTCTCCTATCTAGTGATACCCTTCGAAACACCCTCAGACTTTCAGTTTCTCTCTATAATCAGCTCCACATCTTTGCACTTTGTTAAAACTAAAAAATGAGCAAACTCGTTCCAATCTCTCGTACCTGCGCGTCTCAACATCGAAGCTCGTTTAAAAGGTAAGTTTTCCAGCGCGTCACGCCGCCCATTTTCCGACGCTACGCTCGGAGCGGCGTGGAAAACGTGTGTAAACTTGTTATATCCTACTCGGGAGCTTCTTGTGTGCTCCTCATCAGCGCTGCTGGCAACAAAGACACCGACTCGCGCAGAAATTGCGAAAAAGAAAGAAACCCCGACGTCTCCGCGACGCGCTACGTCTCCAACTTCGAGTTCTCGTCATTGATTTTCATTTGGCCGACGGAAACTTTTTCAATTTTTTACGTTCACCGTGTCAACATTAATTTCCCCCGCAAAGCATGACCCACCTCGACGCGCATATATATCACACTCAATTCCTAATCACGTCGCAGATGCACTCATAAATAAGCCCAAATTATATTCTCGTCTTGCGATATTTTTGTTTTATCGCCGCGTGGGAGGTCATCCCGAAAACCGGCACGAAAAGTTCGGCGCGTTCTAAATTTAGTCGTTTCATGCTTCCTGCGCGTCAACCGCCTTAGCAGGACACATCAGTTTTACACTATTGACACAAATAAATCGACCAGGAGGTAAATTACAAGGCCAAAGATATCGTTTCGAACGTAATGAACTCTCATTAACAACGCTCGAACTTATTACTTTTTTTTTTGTATTTCACAATCTCGTCGGGAAGTATGCGCAAATTACTTGAAAATTGCTCCACGTCCGCACTGCGTGGAATTTCCGCGAAAATTGCTCGCGCAAAACTTAATCGCTCGAGAGACCAAAGTCGACGGCGCCGGCGGAGAATTCGATGCGAAATGCCAAAGAGTCGCGCGCGATCGTGCGATGCCGATCGACGATCCCCTATCGCCGCTTAGGGAACGCCGATAATTAGATTTGCTTAATTATTTTTTCCAGAATCTTCCGGTTATTGAGACCGAACGCAACGCAACGGAAACGATGCGAGCGGAAATTGCTTTTTCCCAAATCAACATTTTCAAGAATGGCGTAATTCGTGAAAAATGTTCTAAAAATATTAAAATTCATTCGCTGGTCGAAAGCATGGAGTGATAAAGTGATGAAACGTGATGGAACAGTTTCAGCACTCCGGTGTCCAGAGCGATCGTGAAGTCGAATGTGTCGAGCCGTTCTAAAAATATGACAGCTGAATGTGCAAATCTCATCGCCATGATATTTATTCTCGCACGTCCAACGCGCTCCACATAAACCCGCGCGGATGTCCAATAAGATTTATCGATTCGCAGCGTATAAATAGGTGCTATAATGGTAAATCAAAAAGTAATGTCAATTGCTCCAAGCGCACTTGTGCGGACAAGGCGTATATTTAGTCTCTTACGTTTATAATTAATTAGAACCGCCGATCAGGTAGGTTATGCGTGTTTTCACATACGAGGAAAATACGAGAAACGCGAGCGCGCTAAAATTTAGACGTGGCTTTGCGGAAAAGCCTCCTTCGGGGGACTCGAGAACTTTTCCTCTAAACATTTCCGCAAAGTCTTCAACGAAACTTTTTTGCCCTAACTCTGCAAAAAGCCGAAAAAAGTTGAACATATGTGCGGGGTGGGAGCGAATGGCGCCGCCGCCAAAGCCCGAGGAAATTTCCGCGGGAGTCACTCACTCGGTCAAATCGCCACCGCTCCGCCGCTTGTCGTTCTTGATGTAGACTAAGAGCTTTTTCACGCCCATCATCTTCTTCATCCCGGCCCCGAGTCGACAACAAACAATCGCGCAGCGCGCCGGACGATATTCTCGCGAATCGATGAGTGACACAGAAATTTTGAGGATTCTTGGAATGATGCGCGCTTTGATCTGAGACGACGAATGATTTAACAAATCTGACAATTATACCGATAATTTTCACGCAACGTCAAATGTGTACAATGACGTTATTGATGCCAGGGGCGCTTTAATAAACGACAAAGGGCGCTGGAAAAAAAAACCCAGTAACAATAGCTGTTGATATTCGTCGGATAAAAATAGCAATACGGCCAGATAGAAATAAAGCCAAATGAATAAAACAGTGCCAAACATGTGTTTGCGTCGAGCACCACTTTATGTATGAATTATTACCAAGTTCTGCGCGCGGGCGGCGGAGAAACAAAGAAAAGCACGAAACAACCCATGACAGGAAGCCGTTGTATCAAAGAGACGTTTTCCGAACGTTTTAAACTCACGTCGAATTGCCATTCTAACTTTTGCTAAAAATAACACCGGCAATCACGAAGTATCGAGATAGCAGACGGGAACAATAACAAAATGAGCTCCCGAGAGATGAAAGAATGCTTTAAGTACCGAACTGTGTCGACTGTAACCGGAGAGATAATCAAATCCGAATCCGAAATGGTTTTTCGTGACTGAATAAAAGTTAATATGAAATGCGCCACAATGGGCGGACAAAGAGCGCGAAATTCTAAAATCCATTAAAAGTCAGTCGGGGATTATTATAAAATATTCGTGTTGCTTCTCTAATGGAACAGGAAAATGCAAAAAGAAGGCAGAAAAGGGAAAACGGCAAAATGGAAGGACAAAAAGCATAATATTGCGAAACAGTTGAACGTAATGAAAATATGGCGAAGACAATGACGACAATGAGCGGGAGGAAATAAATAAACGTCGAAACGTGAGACTGGGAGATCGTGAGACGTGGCAGTCGAGCTTGGCGAATGGAGCAAGCGAGCACTTAATTGTAATATCCGACCGGAGGGACTCGCAACGACGCTAATGTCAGCGATACGCGAGAGTAATTCATAATTCAGCGCCGTGCGGCGCGCCATCTTGATATCTTCCGATGGGTTCGGTTGAGCTGGCTGCTGCTGGATGATGCGTTCCCCGTCTGCGCCATGTCAGCGCGCCTTCATTACTTTACCGCGATGTTTTACGTCGGCGCCGTGAAAACCATAACGACAATCATAATGATCACCATATGAAAATTATACAGTAGATGCCGCTTATAAGGATCTGTGGTTCCAAGGAACCTCCTGTTATATAGCACAGACTTGGCGGGACAGCGCGAATGCGATATTATATGGAATTTCGGTTATAGTTTATGGCCCAACGTGTTTATGCATTTATGATTATACCACACCGCTAAAGTTAAATTAATTAAAGCGAAGTACATTTTAGGTTTTTTAAATTTCTTTGAAAACCGAACGGGACTACGGGCTTCTAATCTGGCAGTTTGCGAAGTGCTTTTCTATTTTCTCCATTGTCAACTTACGTCCTAGTTTCCACTCAATTTTCCCAACTTTTCCCTGTGGTGCGCCACGGCGCATTGTCTCAGATGGGATGCTGTGGTGGCGCTGCAAGCGCACAGGTCCTCATCAGACCATCCCCGAGCTGTTAAAACCTTTCAGTTTTCATTCCAGGGCGAAATTTCTCATGCGAAAAGACATACTCGTCCAACTTGAGGTTTTATGACCCTAAACGTGGGTCAATCGAGCGTTCCACGTCAACATCGAGGACTGAAGGCATTAAAAGCGCACGCGGCGTGCACTCGACTCGAATCGCATGCACTTCGAACAACGCAAACATTGTCCACATCGGCATTGCGCTCGAGCGTGAAATTCTAACCGGCGCATTGCGCGCAGCCATTGCAAAGATGGCGGCTGAGTATTTTTAGGTTATGCCACGCGCGCGGCGCATGTGCATCGCAAAGGCGGAATGCACCGATTCGGAAACGGTTGACGTCATTGTCACCTCGTCGCGCCTGCAAAGTGCTCAAACATTTACGTTTCGCGGCGAAAACAATTCGCTCCGATCGCTCCGCAATGAGCCATCGAAAAAACACGTTTGTTGCTCGACGTTACGCCTTCAACAAATTTACTAGCTGGCACAATAACATCACAGGGTTCTGGCCCGAAAGCGTTATCTATAATATATTTAAAAGATATCGGAAAACTGTTTCGAGAATACGCTTAATCTGAGAGTTTGTTTGGGCAGCCCGACGCGCCGCTCGTTTTGCATTTTAAGCGACGCGAGACACGAGGGAGGCGCGAACAAACAACGGCTAAACAATAGCGAACACAATATGCTAAAAATAGAGAGGCGAATGGTTTCGGTCGCCGAATTACATTAATATTTAGACGGCGAGGAGGACGTGCGGTATCGTGAAGGTGTTCGCACTGCGCGCGCTTCGGCTTGCTTTATTCATATTTTCATATTTTCGCCGCACATACATAAACTGCTCGAAATTAAATGGATGCCTGCCGACGGCATAGTGGAGTCAACTGGCTACGCAGTTTTGCAATGCTTCACCACATAGCTCCAATATTTTCATTCGAAATTGTTCAAATGATTATTAGTTTTGTTCTGCTCGCGATTTAGTTGATATTTTGTCCTCGTTTGCAAGTTAATGATCTGTTTTGAGTAGTTTTATTTACTGAACTCGTCGGGCTTGGAAATGAAACATTCTTGTTTTTCGAAATCTGCTTTTCTTTGCAATTGCGCGAGATCAAAGCGCAGTATGGACAGAGAGGCGAGTCCGGTTGGAAAACGAACAAGTGGACTGGCGACCGGGACAAAAAGCGTCAAAGGGCGGCGCTTTTGCAAGAAAGCGGCCGTCAAACAAATTGTGCAGGGACAGGGCATGGAACTGACGAATGGGAGGCGAAAATATTTTGATGAATATTTTGTGTTTTCAAATAAAACGTCGTAGATCTCCAACATAATTTTACCATTTTCTGGAGGACTCCACTATGTACCGACAGCTTTCTCAAGCCCAAGCAGTTCAAGTGGTTAAACTGTTTTCCTAAAATCATAACGTCCATTCGACGTATAGGCGCTAGTGTGGAAAGACGGTAATAAATCATTCTGTCCCGCGGCTCTCACACATTTTTGCTGTTTTCCCACATTTCCCTTCACTTTGGCGGCGTTGACTACGCTGTGTATACACATAATGGATTCGCGAAAGAAAAACACGCTAAAACATACTTTTCCATTTTCCATTTTCAGAAAAAAGATAAATTACCTTCATAAAATGCCATCGCTACTGATCAAGGACTCCCCTATTTTGGAGGTCCGTTGTTCAAGGTTACGAATGTTAACAAATGACACAGGATTGTAAAGGAGGAAATGAGCTTTCGAATGGTACAGTACACTTCTTCAATTTTTAAGCAAATCATCGCGAGACAGGTATTTAATTTAAACGCTCATTACTCATTACTCAACCCGCCTTCCTAAACATTTTTCCCTGCTGATCGGGGGAAATTAACTAGTACTAAACATCGATACGCGTAAATTAATCACGAATCAAGCAAATCGAAATTAATTGCGAAACTTTATAACCTAATGCCATTGAGCACCCACACAATCGCAATTTGTTTACCCTCCACAACTCCAGCCGGTGACATCGGCATGTCGTCGGGGATGTTTTAATAAAGTTCGTGCCCCGCAACGCTAATTACTTATAATACCCCGATAATTAACTTTGGCTCGCTCGGCGCACAAGCGCGCGCCAATCAAATTCTCGCACCTTCCCGCTCGACGCCGAACTAACTTAGGAGACTTGCAGCCTGTCATCCTGCGTCTTCCAGCTCCGGCGCAACTTTCGCGCGAAATGCAAATTTCCCACTCCCGGCGAGATAGAAATCAACTCCTCTGGCATTTTCATCACGTGTCAGACTTTAATTAAGCATGGTCAGCGCCGTTGCCCTGTTGCCAGCGCAAAACCGGTTAGATAGCCTCGCGAAATGCATCTAAACAGAAGCATGCTCCTGTCCCTTGGCGTGCGCGCACGCCGGCGTGAAATTATCGGCACGTAAACAGCGAAATGGCCGCGGCGCAAATATCGTTAATAACGATTTTATTAACGTGCGTAAATTATAGTTTATGGCGGTGTTTGCCGCGCGCCGCGCCGCGCATCGCGGCGTCGTGACGTCACGAGATCATCATGGCCGCCGGAGCGCAGCGCGCAGGCTCAGCAGGCGCAGCCGGACAAACAAAGGAACGTAGCGCGCGATTAACATTAAAACAACTCGATGAGTTTTTCATGTTTTTGCAATGCCGCCATACTGCGCGTCGTCACTAATTCTACGTAATTATTGCGTTAATAATGATCCTGTTATGTTGCAAATTGATGCGGCGGTGACGCACGGTTAATTGCAATTGTTGCGTTTGCTTCACGGTGTTTTAATTGGCGCCAAAATCAGTTTTCGTTTTTGCGGCGTTGTCGCGCATGGTTTTGCCCTCGAGTTACCAGCGCGCGCTCGATCGATGTTCGCGTTGTAAAGTGTTTCAATGACCGGCGAGCCCCGGAGTAATTCGGCCAGATTCGTATATTCAACAGGTTGTGTGCTCGGCGTTCGAGTTCGCCGACGAATTCTAGGTGAGATATCGGGAGTCCTTACCGAACGTTTGCGAGCGTGTGCCTCCTGCTTCGCAGATAGCGGTTGTGATACTTCTGGAGGTCGCCGATGGACCCCTGCTCGGCCTGCATCTTACAGGGGGCGCCGCCGCCTCCGGAGGCGCTGCCCTCGCTGGACGTGGTGCTGGCGACGGAGCGCGTGCGTTGCGGCGCCTGTCCCGGATTGCTCGGCTGCGGCGGCTGCTGCGACGGCTGATTAGCCGCCTGCGGGGCGCTCGCCGCCTGCTGCTGCGCTTGCTGCTTGCCGCGGCTCGCCTTCACCGAGAGCGTCGGCGAAGGCGACTGCACATTGCGCCGCTGCTGCTTCTTGAAGATGAGTCGCGCGCCACCTGCCGAGTTTACGATGGGCTTTTAGCTACCGCGCAGACACTGGGCGCTCAGAAATGAAGAGACAGAGTGCGTGTGGTTGGTGGTTGGTGGCAACAGCGAACGACAAGAAAGTTCAACCAATCAGAACACAGCAAATTAACACACAGTCAGAGAGTTCGTTCCGAAGTCGAAGCGCGTGCTACTGCAAAGTTTTCAGTTCGAGTTTTTCGGATCGCTTTCGGTTCAGAGAGTTGAAAACCTACGGAGCAAGAATTTGGTCGAGGACGAAACCATCTCGGCTGCCGGGACGCTAGTTGGGGCCGTTTCGACTGAATTTGTTTTGGAAGATGCGAAGCGTAAACGCGAGTTGAATGCGGTTTATTTATGTTTGCTCGTCGCGATATGAAATATAGTTATGCCGACTGCGAGCGAGGAATTAGCGCGCGCTCGAGCGAAGCAAACGCGCCGTTGTCAATTGACAGGCACGTGATTATAATCCGACTAATAATTCGCGACAAGTGCACGAGATGCAGTCGCAGGCACGACTAATTGCAAATGAATATTGGCAGAACTAATCGACAGACTCCGAGATGATGGCGCCCTCTGAATTTACATTTACTATGATCTAATTCGTCAGTTAGAACTAAAACCAAAAACCATCCAAAACGAAATGGCATACGAGATGTTCAAACGAAACTGGAAAACTCAACGCACACCAATCAACTGAAAACACAAAACTCTGGTGATCTTGCAAGTGTCAGACGGCAGAATGTAACACACGAGCACACAGGTGAGACACCCAGCAAAACACGCAAAGAACACTCGGTCCGCGCTCGGCGTCTGGTCGGCGGCGGGCGGCCGCGCGTGTCGAAAGGGAAATTGCGGAATGTGGGGCGCACCTAGTGAGTGAAGGCGCGGCGGCTCGTCGCGGTCGCAGCGATCGTCGACGAGCAGCTCGGTGTCCTCCTCGGCGATGTCCTGCAGATGCGCGGAGGGCGATGGCTGGCGGGCGCGCGGCTGCGATCCGCCGCGGCAGTCGCCGCCGTCGTCGTCCAGGGCGCGCTCGCCGCCGCCGCCTGCTCCGCCCGCACCACCGGCCGCTCCGCCGGCCGCGCGCGGCGACAACGGCGGCGACGGGGGGGCGGCCTTGCCGTCGGCCGGGCCACCGCACCAGGGCACGCAGCACTTCCACGCCCCCACCAGCGTGACGTTTCCCTGTGCCGCCTCGCCGACCTCAAGAAGACACCACCATCACCTGTTGATGCACTCGATGCGTCGCCACTCACTCGCACACACGCGCGCGCGCACGAAACACTCGGCCCCCGAGTCGACAGGCGCTAATCCATCGCTCCGATTTCGCGCGGCTCGCGGGCAGGACTTTGCCGCCTCGAACGCTGCCGCCGGACTGCAGGCCGTCCGGCAGGAAGGCGCGCTTCTAACCCATGCGCGCACGCCTCGCACGACGCCGCGCTGCGCGTGTGACGCGCGTTAGTTTTTATTATTCCTTTTTATTATCCGCCAGCTACGCGCACTTCGCGCGCGTCGCTCTACTACTGCACGCACCGAAATCTCGAGCTCGAAGGCGCCAGGTGACTCGGGGGACGCACGAAAATCCCGAAAATCACCTCACCGCAGAGCTGCGCCGTGCGCGTCGGCCGTCGTCAGAGTGTTAGTGTCCCATCAAGGTCATGCCGTAACAACCTTTTCGCAGCTAAATTATTTATATTCTACGGACAGTGACTGCCCGTCGTGTCACTCTTAATAAAGCACCCGGAATCGCGACCAGTTTCATTCAATCTCGACTCGCCTGCGCTCTTTTGTTATTATTCTAACGAGATAAACAATCTCGGTGTGTGTCTTTTTGTTTCGGCTTATTGTTAGCTACGAACATCTACATTTATACAACCTCGAACATCACACAACTTCTTTAGTTTGCGATTTTTCTCGAAAATATTCAGAACTCTCTGGTATCACACAGTACGATAGAAAAGCACAGCAATAAGCGTAGTTATTTCTCTGATTGTTATTATCGCTATGTTATTATCTTATTAGGATTAGTGTTTCAGTTGTGTCTTCCTTCCCGTCTCTAAACAGAGTAGTCGCTAAGCTAGGTTATGTTATGTTTACGTTTAGAGTATGCCCTGATTTCCTAGCGTTCGACGCCGGCGACAGGCGAAAAGGCGTGTGACGTGATATGAATATGTCGAGCGCGTCGAATATTTCGAGCGATAAGTGATGCGAAGGTTAAGCAGTCCACAAAATTTCCATCCAATCGGCTTAGTTGTCGACTGAGATGTTGCGTTTTCCAATCGCTCCAATCCGCGATCGACGAAGAGAACATTCAACATTCATGTAACTTTCTAGTTTATTGTTAGCTTATCGTTAGATATTTAGGTGCAGCCTTCTGGTCGACCGCACTCTCGGCTCGATTGCACTGATTGCCAATGTTTTAGCGATGCGTTATTTTGCGAATTTTATTCACGTCACCTTGGCCGCGGGCTGCGGCGAGTCCATGGTTGCGGCGGCGGCGCGATCGGTGTCGGCGAGGACGAACGTTCGCGCGCGACGCGTCGACGGAACACACCGGCGGCGGGGCTCTGCACCCCGAGACGGCAGCGCGCGCGATGTGCACGCCGAGCGGCGGCGCAAACGGTGGCGGCGGCGTGCGCCGATCCGTCGGAGCCGGCGCAGCTGGCGCGGATGATACGCGCAGCCACCGATGCCGAATTATCATATATACACAGCGTCCGTGGGTATTGAATTTCTATCGCAACGCAGCCCGCGGCAACGACGGAAAACGTCAGCTAAGATCAACCCCAATCGATAATTAATGTACAACCGAACTATGAGACAAATAAATGCGCTAAAACACGCTGTAGACCAAATAATACGTCCGCCTTCGTTACGCGTCGTCGAGCCTTAATCTTCAGGTAGACGCGTCGCATCGCGTCGAATAGATAATGCCGGCTTTCGCGCTCGCCGCCCCCCGGAACGTGCCGCGTCGCTCCGCCGCCGCGAATATGAAATACATTTCGGGAATATAAAAGTCCTTTTCACTTTTTTCCCGTCCCGCTCTCCACTTTCGCCGAAGCGCGCCAGCGGCGCGCATAAAACGGCCATACAGTTTGTTGTAGGCAACCAAGTTAACAAACTGCGCGTACATAATGTTTATTGTGCTGCCTAGGCGGAGCCTTGACCCGCATGAAGTCGACGGCGGTGTAATAACCAAGCGTTCGGAGCATTAATTTCAATTAGGCGCACCTTCCGCAATGCGCAGTACTCGCAGGAGTTCGGTGTTTAATAGACGTCGCGCAGGAGTGCCCAACGCACCGCTTCCCGCCCCTGAATTTAACTAAATGTAATATAATGGCGCCCGGCGGGATGCTAAAAAACATATTTACTCGAATTTTACTAATTGATGCGCCGTTACGAACGAACCGAATTAGAAAATAAAATGATAATGAGCGCTAATTGTATGAGGTTCGTTCTAGTCCCCGGTATAAAAAAAAACGAGCCGAACAAACAGAGGCAGTAATTGAAATTTAATTAACACGCCTGTTTGCTTGCGGGTTCTTGCATAAGTAATGAACGCACCGGCGGCAAACAAAAACGCGCCGCAAAAACAAGTTTCTTATTGTCGGTGCAAAGTTAAAGACAAAAATTCGAAAAAGAAGCGAACCCGCCATGAACTTGAGACTTTCGTTGGAAGAAGTCATTAATAATTATTATTCCCTTGTTGCACTCGGCCGCCGCACCAATCGGACCCTCCGATTGTGAGGGGCGCTCAGATTTATGAAGCGCGGTGTAATTTTGATTTATTTGATTTCCTCTCAGAAGCGTGCGCCGGCGTGTTGCGCAACCTATCAATTTTCGCTTTTCCGTCGGTCGGCATTGTTTTCCAAACAATGGAATGTCTATTAGAAGATTGTTTTCCTCAATTTACGCGCTGCGATCCATTCAACCGACCATCACTACAAGCGCTCCGCCATTAATGGTGCGTTTGACCCAATCAACACCGGAGGATGTTTTATTCCCTATATCTTAACAACTATTCATAGAATATATAGTATATATATACTATATATATATTATTATATATATTATATACATTGAAATGGGAATCAGTTTCAAATTGGTAACTGGTACAAAATGAACTTTCAATTTCAAATTGGGAATTATCAATATCAAGTTGATGCGAATTAAAATTCAATCAATTTGATGTTGAAAAGGTCAACGATAGAAACAAATGAACCAATATCAACTTTTCTCCAGAAAACATTATACATCTTCTTCTACGCGGACAGGCCTTCAAGGACCACGCGAATACCACTACACGGAAGGTCTACCTTTCTTTCGGTCCCAGAGCTCTTTCATTCTCTCCGATTGTGCTGCTCTTCTTGCATCAGTCCATCGTCTTCCTGGGGTAACTTGTGTTTCAGTAGTCTTGGGTTTAAATTGAAGAACTTTCGCTCTAAAGCTTGCTCGGTCTTCATAATCTTCTTCTGATATTTTGATGGTTTTCAGGCCTTCTTTTACCTGCTTGACGTAGTTGCTCTGCGCCTTGTATGTTGTGATTTTCATGAAGATTCTTTTATTTATGCGTGACGTGTCCATCCTCATCATGTGGCCATAAAATTGCAGCCGGCGTTTTTTGATCGCTGTGCACAAGTCGTCGACCTTGACCTATACTGTCCGTGGACCTACCGTGGCCCATAGATTGTTCGAAGAATGCTTTTCTCTATTCTGAGGAGGTTTTCCATACCACTAAGGCTCACAGTTTCCGTCGCGTATAGAATGGCAGGTCTAACCACAGAGCAGTTGCGACTCAGTTTGGCATTGACCGAGAGGTTTCTCTTATGTTCTTCGTTTGGTACTTTAAGTATTCTAATTGTCCCATTCTACGTTCCAGGACTTTTCAGTCAGTTCCGTTATTGCTTATTATTTCCCGGAGATACCTGAAGTGCTCGACTGCTTGGACTTTCCCATATTTAGTATCGAATGACTTCTTTGCGAACGTTTCTGAGTTTGTTGGGAGCTTTGTTTTAGGAAACGAAATTTGCAGCCCTGCCTTTTCTGCTATCTCTTTGAGTTGGTTTAATTGCTCTACTGATTATTCCTCCGATTCAGCGAAGAAGGCCAGGTCATCTGCAAATGCCAGGCATTGGATTCTAATGTTGTCCTTTGGTGTCCCTATTCACCAGACTTGTGTAGACATTATACCAATATTATATAAGGGAAGAATAGTAGTTTCATAACAAGGGTAAAATGATTGACTATAAACACGAATGAAGCGGTTCGAAACACGAACCGAAGCAAAGCAACCAATTTTGTTTATTAATTGATTTAGTAGACAGTTTTCTTCTTGTTTTCAATCGGGCACGACGACCGACGGACGTGAGGTTATTGTTATCTCGTGAGTCGAATAGACGGAGATACCTGCTTTTTCATCTATATAGAAAATCTGGTAGTGCAAATATATTTAGTGGTGTGAAACGATTATAATTAATTATGGTAATAGTGCTCTTTATGCTGTCAATTCAATGCGCAATAATGGGAAGCAAACAATTTCATAGCGCTCTGTTTGCTAGCCAAACATGCCGGGCCTGACAGTGTCATTTTGTAGATAGCCGCGACAGTTTAACGCTGTACCAGCGCTGCATAGATTTTCGAAATTCCGAGCCGGCGCGAGACACTCGTCACATAGTATCTATTTCCGTTGTTATTAATTCATCGCGAGCGCACAAAGAATCGCTCCGCGTGGCGCGGCGTCGGCGTGACGAACGACATTCCGCATTGTCGACGTCGGCGTCGACAGCATCGCCGTTGTCGGCGTGATCAATGATGAGCGCGATGACAGCGCGACGGCGAAATAGCCCCGTTAGAATTGTGCCGTCGACGTAAATAACACATGTGCATAGGCGCATTTGGCATTCGGCGAACGAGACAGCGGGCGCTAATATAAATATGTACTAGGGCATTATCGAATTCCGCGCCTATGTATAAATACATAAATCCACTCGGCGAGCTCGCGCTCGTTACCTGAGTTACAAATTGGCGGGGCACCGATACGTATCTTGCATTAGAGGATGAGGCGGAGGCGGCTGCGAGTGCGAGGACGACAGTTGTGTGTGTCATATCATTGTTGCTTACTCCGCGTTCGGTATTCCTATATTGTGCTGTTTGTTGCGCGTGCACTTAAATATACCCGGAGGTTAATAATGTAATTACGCGTGCGAGCGCAACTCGCACGACTCGCGCTTTGTGTCATTACGAAATTGATGTTGCGAGACTGGAACGCTTCGTTTTTGTTTGGTGCGCTTTTCGGTTCTATGCGTCGGCTGTGGACGATCACGATGGCTGATATGTGATCGAGCGATTAAACGCGCTTCGAAGTTACGAGTTGAAAGTGTTGAAAGACTGGAAACTACTAGGAAATAAAGTTAGGACATAAATGGGAGTGAAATGTATTATTAGGGAGTCTGTGGGCAATTTATTGACATTGTGACAATGCGTTGCTTAGCAACGTCAAGCGCTCTTGTGACACTTTTACAGCGTGGGGTGTGTTGTCCGAACATTCACGATATATAACCACAAGTTACGAAAATGATGTACTGAATTGAGTAATAAGCCATGAGCGTTTTATCGTCCACATTTTTCGTTTTTCTTAAATGAATAGAGATGAGAAAATTCAGGATGAAAATGGACTGTATTAGGTTAATGAGCCTTTATTCCTTTATTCGATTCTTTCTTGACAAATATGGAAACAATTGAATCGACTATATATTCTCTATTGCCAACGATCTCCTGCCACCGTCTGACCACCCCATTGCCATGGGTGAAAATGAACAAAGTAAATGTGCAAAAGATGCCGAAAGTAAAATTTCCCAAATCGACTGAACATAACAATATTTCTCTCAACACACTCCTTATAATTCCTTCCACTTTATTATGCCTAACACACTTTTTTCCCGCTCGCAATATCAGAATTTCGTACCGAAAATCAATACGATTTTTCTGTCGAAGTGTCTCACTGTGAACCTAAATACATTTACCTCCGCTCTCGAGTAAAAATCACTCTCCTAACCAAATTTTATCAACATATCAAATAAAACGACGCCTAAGAAATGTCACTCTCTTGGCCACCCCCAGAAAAAGTGTCGACGAACGCTGGAAAAGGCACGAGCGCGACGGGGCCACGCAGCGTGGGGCCTTTTTTCGCCGTGGCGGTTTCGTGACGCTGCCGCTGCCGACGTCGCCGTGTCAGCCTTTCCGATTTATAAGATTTCCCGGCGCATTCACCATCGACACGCGCCCTCCCGCCGCCATCGCGAATATATACCCGCACCGAAATTTGCATCGCCATATCAATGTCAAAAGCGACGCGGGGCGCAGGCAGGCGCGAAAAGAAAAAATTTACGAGCGTATCTCGCCGAGCGCTCTTTCGCACGTGCAAATTAGAAATTAGGAGTGCTCCCGAATACGAATTGTAATCATCCCTTGGCATGAATCTTAATTACAGCGTCGCGTTCTATTTGCATACCGACGGCGCGGTAGCACCGCGTAGTCGTAATAGATATTAGCGCGGCGGGCAGCGGGACCGCCGCCGGGGGGTTTCGCCCTGGACGCGAACTCTCGGCAGTGATTAACTTCATGCGCCCTTCGCCTAGCCTTGATTGAACTCGATCAATTCGTGCAAATGAGCGCTAAACATTCCTAGGTCTCGGGTCTTCTCATTGTCCTTGAGTGGGCAATGACTGCGCAGCGCGGAGCGAGGAAGAAGAGAAATTAAGGTTCGAATTTCAATTTATCCGAGAACCTCCCCGGGGATTTTCGAGCCGATCCGTGGCTGGCTATGCAGCCGCACCGAGCGCGGAAAAAATTGAAAACATATTAGTTCGACTCGGCGTCGAGTAAAGTCCTTGAGCAAGCAAGGACCTGCATTTAGCCTAGCGCCGCAAGAACGATTTTAATTTCGCAGTGCGATGCGCTGTCAAACACAAAGTCACCGCCGGCGGCGGAAGTCGCCGACGCCGACGCTGCCAACGCGCACCGCCATTACCGGCGCAGGATTCGCAGCCACCCCATCATCCTCGGGCTTTCAATGCTTCGCTCTTTTGGTCTTTGCTTGTTCGCTCTTCTCGTGGACTTTTTCAGGGAAGTGCATGGCAATGAGAACAAAACGCGATGCGTTAAACCTGTCGATGGAGGCGGGGGGGGTTGAAAATGTTGGGGGAAAATATTTGGCATTAACAACCTGTTGGTTTTTGAAAAACCCCCATATTTCAAAGGTTCCTTAGGAAAATCATTATTTTAAAACCAGCTTAATCGATGAAGGTTAAACGTGCTTAATCAACGTGTATCAAATATTTAACGCACTTCGATTATTATCATGTAAATTATGAACGACGACATTGAATTTATCGATTCGTCGCGGAACATTCTTGCTTCCTGCACTTCAATTTCCACTTTATTGCTTCTGGACGTTTCGCACATTCGGTTCCCGCCGTATCTGCCGTTTCACTTACCGAGTCATTGCAAACTCCCATTCATCCTCGCAATTATCCCCGCCGTCGGTCTATTCGTAGATGGCGCATTCTCATTAGGGCGGCATTGTATTGAGAACGCAATAAGAAGAGACGACGCTTGCATTGATTTGGAATCGATACACAACCAAACCAATACCGTTCCCGGTCTCACCTACTAGTTTATATCCACTAATCCGCTTTGTTTGCTGCGCTTGGGTTGCATTAAATTACTCGGGTTGTATATGTTAAATTGTATCTTAAGGATCTTCAGCCTCGAGGAATATTCAGATATGCACTGTACACATTTGAATAATTCAACGTCCGGTTTAGTTGTTCTGCCCCACACTTAAGGGCGCGCAGGAAGATCTAAATATTTGAGTTTGCATCCGGGCAATTAGAACGCGTACCATTATTTATCATCGAAGTGTGTTTGGGTTTATTTTCATGTCCAAGCATTGGAGATGGGATTTGTATGCGCTTCTAGCTCACTAGGTGGCTTGACCACCTAGCAGAGATCATCTTATTGTTCCAATGGCTTTCAGACTCGTTCCGCGTGAATCCCTGTCTTCGTTCGCCGCATCCACTAAGGACACACTATGTGCACACTATGATCCAGTCCCCAGGTAATTGGTCTAGAGACAACTGTGATGTTTCCTGATAGATTTGATTTCAATTTTCACCCATATTCAATTATAAGACAAGGTTATTCAGCTCAGACCTCATAATACTGTGCTATTCAAACATTTGCATTGATGTCTATATCTATCAATAGTTTCGAATGTCTGAATATTATCATGATGTGTAAATGTTAATGCGCATCCATCTAATTGTAAGAGATTCATAAAAATTAAGGAATATATCATGTTACTAACTAACGTTTTATATCCAAGGAAGTATTAGGATGGCATTTGTATGCACATGGTTTCATCTCACCAGGTAGATTGACCTCCTACAACCCGAACATAAATTATCTTATTGCCCCAGTCGCTTCCAGATGCATTCCATGTGAATCCCCGTCTTCTTTCACTGCACCGATCAAGCATAAATACAATACAGTAGAAATCCGATACATTGCCCATACTCACCCTGAGTATAAAGTAATGATTAATCAGGTATTGAGCATTTTATAACAAATCGATCGAAAGGAACCGAAATATCAAGTTACCTACATACAGGTGCTCTATAGATTACAAAATTTGTTAATGAAAGAGCATAGCAAATGGGTAATCCACACCATACACGTCCCTTGCGCATTATGTGTGTAACACAATATTGCATTATTCCCTGTTTCGACGAGGCTGTCGTTTGACTGATGAAGCATGATATCAAGGACCGGCATTCGTTCCCGACCAAACTAAACTGCGCGATGCTCATGCATGCCCGGGGTGCTCCAGGGTTTTCGCGGCGCGCGGAAACACTGCATGCCCGATGCACCCATCTAAACGCGAGTTTATCGCCCTGCAGTTGCTTTCGTAGCTGCGGTCCTAGGGGTGGCTTTGTCGTTGTTCCCGGTCCCGGTTCCCGGCGCGATCGAAACGCATCGCCTCGCATTGCATCATATCTTTTACGAGGCTAGATAAAATCAAAATTTATGGTCCAATCCGTAGGGAAGGCCAAAGCACATTAATTATAGTAAAACTTTTGTTTTACATCCATTCCAGCATAATTTATAAGACGAACAATGTTTTATAGTATGCACAACTAGCAGTAAATGTCGAGTCGAGTCGAGTAATAATTCCGACTGCGTTCGTTCGATGAACATTAGATACGATAATTCGGTGCGCGCTTTAATGAATATCGTACTCGAACATGCATTATTACTAGGTCGCATCGATTTTTCACATTCCACATCGTTACCGTTTCCATATTTCGCCGTCGAAGTCACGTCGTCAATCGCAACATCTAAATTGATACAATCAAATATTAAATAGAATGTCCTGGAAGCATCCAGGGAATAAAATGCCGTGTTAGTCATGGGTGGCGTTTGTTAACCTCTCGGTCGCCCGTGCTTCGGAGTCGGGATAACCTCGCGCAAGCTAACGGCCAGGCATTGTCGCTCGAAAAACAATTAAAATTAATCCGCCGGCTTTTCTTATTTTCGCATAACGCTAGCTTGTTCGCCGTTATTGCGTCGTTTGTCGCGGCTCACGAACGCGCCGCCTCCGGCGTGGCCTGATACCGCCGGCGGGCCCGCAATGTTTGTTTTTCGCTGATGCGACAGCCGCAGCAAAGCGACGCACGGCAAACAAGCGAAATGTACCAAAATCTCGCATTTATTACAGGCAGAGCTTCAAAATTAACCAACTAAATTATAGCTGGTTAAATACGATAAGCTGAATTTTATACTTAGATAGCAACGTGTCGTTAATTAATGCGCAATGATCCGTTGGAACCGAAGGCTTTAAGTTGATTTCCTTCCATCGACAACGAGTGACAACAGAAAGTCTAATTGTGAGTTGAAAGTGTAAGTCTAAGTCGGGATTAATTTTCGCTCGGTCAACAAAACAATGTCAACACGGTTCGGCCAAGTTAATACGCCTGCTTCTGGTTTATTTGCGAACTTTGCTTCCTTCGCATCCTTCCGCTCATTTATTTTTGCGCGCGTCGAAGGAGCGAAAGTTGCAGCTGCCATTTTCCCCCACCATTCATCACGTTCGTCCTTAACTTTGTCTCTCGCGCCGTTATTGACTTTCTGCAATATTTTTTTAATTCCGCCGCATTTTTCGGCGGCGAAGGATTTGCGCCCCTTCGACTTTGGCGAATCTGTCTCGTCCTAATTGGGATCTCGGACACGTTGTGTTGTAAACACAGATCGTGGAAGGACCCGCGCCCGAAGCGGCGACGGCGGCGGGAAGGTGGAACGCGCGCGGTCGCTATTTTCAGCACGTTTGGTCCTAATCGATAAGGACGAATATCCCGCGCGGCGCGTGCGCATAATCAACGCCGGCCGCACCGCTCCGCGGCCGTGCGCGTTTCCCAAGGATTTCCGAGCGTTTCCATCAAATTTCGAACTATTTAATTAGCATTACAATATTGCGCCGCGACCGACTTAACTTCGCGCAACTATTTCGTCTTTAGAAACTGCGAAACGCAAAACAGATCGTCCTGCCAGAAAGCACTGACGCAAACATTCCGCCTGGAAATGGGGAACGTTTTGATAGAAATGCACAGCAACAGTTTAATATTTTAAAGCCGCAAATTAGGTTATGACATCGTACAGAAAACCACACATCCGCAAGGAAAGTGTATGAGTGCGGACAGAAAGCACCCAATTTATTTATACCCACCGTCTCCGCGCTGGCCCGGCGCGCTTTGAATTTCCGAGCCGAAAGGCTTCGTCAAAGACAAAACCGACCGAAATGATGAGCGCGCGGGTTGACAATAATCGACCAACGAACTGGCACTCACCTTTTCTATAGGGTGTCATTCGCGCCGACGCGCCAAACGGCCGCGCGAAGCGCTCGGCCTTTATCTCGCGCCGAAACGTCAATCGGCCGCGCCGTCGATTTTATTGGAAGATTACACGTAATGAAGGAATTGCGATAAGCCTGGTATAAAACTCGTTCGCGCATGATTTGCGCGGAAGGGCCGCGAGGGTTACGGCGGCGGTTATTAATATCTCGCGCCACCTCGCTTGCGGAGGTGCGATGAGCCGGAGAGGAACCGATGTGAGCATCGTGGCGAAGATTGCCACACGTGGACGGGTCCGGGAGCACGAAATGGATGTAGCGTGTTTTTGCTTTTCGTCCAAGATGTTATCTAATGGGCACCTACATTAAAGTTATTACCAACATTCAGCACTGTACGTTGTACGTTCGATAACTTTTTCGGAATGCCGAAGTTGGTACCAGAGCCGGCGGATTTTGAATTCGCCGTTGGTGTTCAAAGTTGAGGCCCCAAAACAAATGCTCCAAAGCTGAACTGTATAGTTTGTAGTTCGGAAAGTTTTATGTGCTCTGGGCACACGGAGCATTGGGAATTTACAATCGCTCGCGTTCCATATTGCTCAAAAAGCAAACAAGCGTTGTCTATTGTTTGTTTTCGACGTACATGAAAAGCAATCAATACCAGCCAGAAATTTTAAGCTAAATAAGCTACTCCAACGTTAATATTTTGTTGCAAAACACCATAAAACCAAGCAATAAATTATTCAGATAGATGGCGTCTAATTAATTAACAAAGTCATTATTCATAGATACTGGCAACGCATAGCCCCATCATAACGTTTAATATTTTGATTTATTGTTCATTGGACATTAATAACCATTATACCGTGTTCGATGTGTAAAACATCGACACATAAACTAACATCGATGGTTCTCTAATCGATGATGAAAAGTCAACTTTAACCAAGATGGACGCGATGGTTATTTGGTCGAGTAAATCGCCATTAAATTCATTTGGGCGTAAATGGGGCTGACAATGGGCACTCCGCGGCAAATCGACGTTTGCGCGCGCAATTAAGTCCTAAATTTGATTGTCGCCCCAATCACTTTATCGACTCACTGCATGGTTTGATGCGTTACCATTTCAAATCGTCATATTAATCAATGCATCCGTCAGGCTTACATTTAGGGATAATTCTACTGGAACGCCTAAATGACGCTCGCATTATTATTTTCGAGCATCCTCAAACTTATACGCGTTTAAATTAAGTTTGAATGTATCCGAAGGTTGCATAACCCTCGCATTGCGTCCTTTTGTGTATAAACATATACAACGCATCCGTTTCCTGCGCCGTTGTGCAGGTGCAGAAAACCAGGTTGGAGGTAATCGCGTCGGCGGCGCGCCGTTGTGAGACTCCTAATCACGAATTAATAACGCGCCGCTTCCGACCGGAGCGCCCTATCTCTTCGCCCTTGCGCGCTTCCATCGGCTGGCTCTTCCGCGTCCGCCGACGAGTTCGTTCGCCGCCTCGTTGCGCCGGCCCCAGATTGAAAATCGGGATTATAAAAGGCGGAATTGGATCCGAATGAAAACTGCGCCGCGCGGTGCGGAGCGAATTTTAACCCAGGCCCTTCAATCCTTTGCCGTGCTTATGATGACGACGTGTCTGTCATATTACGTATCGTGCGCGTAGGTAAGGCGCAGTGAATAAAATAAGGACCGAGTTGCTTCAAACTCGTGCCGGATTATGTCGGATAATAGTGCGCTTTTGTGCGCGATGATTTAAGTTCGAAGGGACGGGTTTTAATGCGTCGCCCAGTAACTGGCAATCGCCAGCCTGTTGCATTTTGCCATACGGCGGCGGCGGCGGCGGGTGGCCGTTATCGCGCTCGGCGGTGGTCGTCGAGCGGCGCGATCGCATTTCGCCGGTTTCCAGCCGGGCGAAGGCGTCGGGTGCGCACGCTGTTTCACTTACTTAGACGTAATTTTATGTGCTCGCACATAGTTTTCATCGTCTCACTTACGCGCCGACATTGTTTTCTACTTCCGCCATTACTCCCGCAGCTCTCGGGTGAAATATAATCGAGTCACGTCTTAAACTACACATTGCTATTTATCCAACTTTTGTTCGGGAACACGAAATTTAATTATGAAATATCAAATACGCACATAAACGTACGGCAACAATCAATTTTCAAAGAATATTCGCAAGGATGGTTTTTACGTAATAACTCCAAGGATTCGAGGTAAAATACTCGGCGAAAACGTAACAGAGACGAATATATACGGTCAAAATTGACGAAGCCAATATGGCATGGAAAGCGCTGGAAAAAGCAATAAAAAAATAATGATGTTAATAATTCACTATAAGCCGAAGCGAGTGAAGTAGGAAACGTGCAAATTCCGTGTTTTCGAATTATTATCGGCTTACCTATATATTCACATATGATTTGTCTAATTTTCAATAAACATGCATAGTTTATAATCGCCAAATAATCTATTGCAAAGTTCACCTTCAATTTCGAAACATAAAATGAAATAAATAATTCGAATTGAATTTAATTGAAGCAACAAAAAACATGAATTCATTATTGCCGTGCACGTGAAATATTTGAATGCAAATGCAATTGTAAAACGCGCGATTGGTAAATGGAAATTTATGCAATTGAACTTGAAAATGAAAATAACTTTCGCGCTAACAAAATTCTGCAGTACTATTGATTCGTAAATAAAATGCAAATGGCTTTATATTCAATTATAGTAATTCATTATGCAAATTATTTTATAAATGACTGTTTACTTGTGTCTATTCGTGTAATTTAAATATAATTTATTAGTTAAAACTGTGATATCCAAAGTATCTAAAGAACCGCGCCATCTCTTACCAGGAATGCCAACAAAATAAAATCAATAAATCTCAATAGCTACGTGTTCCCAAGCAGCTACAGTTTCCTGCTTAATAAACACTCCGGCGGGGGGGGGGGAGGGGGCGGTTGGCTCACGCATAGGCTTTCGCCACTCGTTAAAACGTGGCGCTACGTGTACCTAAACAAAGCAACATTCAAACCGGAATTGGATTTTTAGCATTTTTCAAATACGCTACTAGCAGCAACACACGCCACGCATAAAAATGTAATCATGTGACATATCTAAAGCATATATTATTTACTTTCCTGCTTTGTGCCAAATGTGCGCGAGATTTGCAAAATTTGCAACTCACGCGATTCGCTGTCGCGTAGGCTTATGCCCCGTCCCCCGTTGACAACGTGCCGTCATTGGAATGTTTTCCCTTTTGATTTCACGTCGCTAGGTTTTGCATTTTTCATTTCTGAATTCGAGACTTTCCGCATTGTCGGATATTTGCATCCGCGTCTTGAAGGAGTGCGAAGCGGCAGAAGAACGCGGTGAAATATTGAAAATAAGCATCCGCTTCGCGAAAACGTCCTCGAAGAGAAAATTGAATGCAGGAGCGCAAAATCGATGCGACGCAATTTAATTTTGCGAATTTGCGCCACACTTAGCGCCTCGTCGAACACCGTCGGGCGCTGCGCAAACAACTCGCGATCGAGCCGAACAAGTTAGAGTAGAATACTCTAAAACAACAATAATTGCTCGGGCATAACTTCGTAATCAAGAACAATTACGCCGCAGGGGCGAATTTAATTTTTCGTTGTGTCCCTGGGACGAGCAGCAGCGACGATTGTCAATAGCAATAATTTAATCTCGCATCCCTTCACGACGACGAAACTTACCTGAAAATAAAAAGAGGAACGAGTCAATAATTGCATTAGATAAAGTCAGAAATCAATTTTCGATTAATGGGATTATATTGTTTTAACATTTAACAATGCACAGCTGTCATCCTCACTTAACATTATTACCTTCCTTTATTAATAAAGTTTATTCCTATTTTCGCTTAATTTTGTTCCATTTATCATCAAATCGCTCTTGTAACTCGTGTAATGATTAATATTTGTTCGCGTTTTTAGTATTCTGGTTTCGCCTTGTTATATCCCAGCGAACTTTGATTTTTCCGTGAAACTGATTTAGCGACTTGTAAATTTATTGTCTCGATAGATCAATGTCGAGCACGAGGACAGACATCGCGTTTAATAAGCCCGACTGCGCCACCACCTCAACAGCCCCAACTGCCTCTCTATCCCGCCTGGGGGGCTTAAACGAGACAAAGACAAAGGCATATGCAAAGCGCAATAGATCGGATCCTGTGGTGATTAAAAAGTAGCCGCAAAATAAAATGAAAAACTTCTACTTTGTATTGTTGCTTGGATCTGTTATTAATTACTTGGTCGATTATTTCACATTTCCAAGATTATCTTCTTTACTCTGTACTTCTAGTCTCGGTAAATTATTTAGGTACTTATGTACGTGTTATTTGGCTGTGAATAATAAATCAAGTTACATGAATTATTCATTTGGAAATAAACAAATCGAGAAATTGAATAAATCTTTTCGGTGCAATAGAAAATTGTCGAGAAGCCGGCGTAACATAAATAAATGAATTTAAATGAAAACTATGAAGATCTGAATAATAAAAATATTTAGTCCCTATTTAGGACAATATCTGAGTGCATAGTAAGTATTCGAACAGTCCAAATTCATGCGGCATTTGAACACATCATTGATTCGCCGCCTGATCACCTCGTCGCTGCGTTTGCGTGAAGGGTTAAGATATTGAGTGTGCTTCCCCGTGTTTACTACCCGACGCTTGCCTTATTCAACGAGCCCTTCGGTTGAATAGATTACACCGCGCACGTGAACGACTAGCACACGCAGACGCCGCTTCCAGGACGCACATCAAGAAGGGCAGTGGCACAACCGGCGCGCAAGCCCTACCAATTTCTGCGCCGAAACGAAATTAACGTTGCGCTGTTACTAGCACGCGGGCGATGGCGTGCGCCAAATTGGGTCGGCCCACTGCCACTACCAACTTCGCTCGCGCCAACAATTACTTTCGACGCGAGGGTGGAAAAGTGGGACCTTTTAGCGATTCTGTGCTCGTTGCTAAATATCAACATTAGATATTTACAAAACAAAACTTCCAAATAATTCCATATGCATTTTGCAAACCGATTGAAGGTATGGGCGCGGGCGGCGGGCATAATTATCAAGTGAAATATGCACTCTTAGCATAATGTCAGCATTAGAAATTTGCAAAACTAACTTTCGAAATAAAACCTTATACCTAACATATTTTGGAACCGATTGAAGGGACGGGTGGAGGCGCCGGGCATGGTTAACAACTGATAGCTAACAATCTATCAAACTAATTTTCCAAATACATGTGCGGATGCACATAGTTGTCAACTGAATTGAGCACTCACAGGGAAATATCAGCATTCGTTATTAACAAAATTAAATTTGCAAATCCAATAAAAATACCAAAACATTTTTCGGACAGGTTGAAAGTAAGGGTGGAAGCGCCGGGAATAATTACCATCTGATAGCTGACAATCTAACAAACTAAATTTCCAAATAAAACGTTATAAAAAATGTTGATCCAGGGAGTGGTGTTGGAGGCGCCGGACATAGTTACCAACTGAAATAATTAACACGCCAGAACGAGTGTCACTCTGCAGACTAATCGTTAGCAGCGCGTTTCAATACCTGCTATTTTGCGGAAGCACTGTGCGTGCGCTCTCGCAATTTTTCGGACATTTGAGGTATTCGAGGTATTTGACATTTGATTGAAACATCAACGATCGCCGCGATCCAATCATGCCGTTGCAATCCGAACGTTATTCGAGCTTTCAATTATTTTCGCGTTAATTATTAAATTGCGCGTCGTAATGAAAATGTTTATTTGGCGGCGCTCGGATTATTTACGCAGTCGCTGACTCGAAAGCAGCGTGGGATTTACGAAATTCGCCAACAAGTCCAGGAAACGGAATAACCAAAACAATCAACAACAGAGACAATCGCAACGTATGCGTGGTAATTAATGAAAATTATCGTAATGGTAGATTTTTAGTTCACAGAAATTTTGCCTCGCACCGTTTTATATTAGAGGCTGGTACCAGGATTTTTAAACAACTGTCTAATAAAAAGGTTTGTTTTTATGTCGTAACAGATGAACGCGTTTATCGATTGTTGCAAGTCCACCATAGCCGCCGGCAGCGATGCAGAACGTGAAGAGGGCAAGGATCTGTTCGGTTGGCGGCGCAAGGGGCGGCAAGCCGGTGGCTACGGTAGCTTGTTGCCATTGCAACTAGCACTAACGCGCTACAAACTTTTAGTAAAAGTAGCCACGCGTAGCTTCCATTTGGGCGTTTCGCTTTTATTGTCTAATAGCTATTGCCGCAACCACTTACAAGCTTTTTGCGCAGTTTTTCTGGTCTCGGACCAAACCTTTTATAATTAGTAGATGCGGTCCTTTTTTTCCAGCAATTATGAATATTAAATATTCAGTAATAACGAATATAATGGGACGAATAACAAATAACGAGTGTTGTTTTCTGTATTAAAATTCTACTGTTCCTCATCAAATATATCAATAATGCATTCTCCGCTATTGCTAACGATCTCATGCCATCGTTCGACCAGTTTGTCGATAGCCCTTGCTCAGAAATCGGCTGCCCTAGATTCGAAGAAGTTGAGGAGCCAATTTTAGAGGTCCTTCTCTTTTTTATAGGTTACGAATGTTGAAAAATGACAACCACAGAATTGTTCAAGAGAAAATGAGCTTGCGAATGGTATAAACTGGTATAAATTTTATGCAGACAGGTATTTAGTTTAAACGCTCATTACTTATTACTCAACTCAAAAGTTTGAGATAATGAACTCAAATGCAATGCAATCAATCTAATTTAACTTGTGGCTGTAATGAATATTTCAGAAGCATAGAAGTACTCCTAAAGCAACAAACGGCGAGCAGTACATAAACCCATCGACAGCCCACTACCACGTTATCACATGACCACCACATTAAAGTGGTGCACGTTTATCGGGTGACCTTCGCTCAACCTGCACATAAAGGTAAATTATAGCTGCCGGCATGAATGGCGTTGTTTAAAAATTTAGGAACTGCGCAGGCGGGATGAATTTGCGAGGAACGACATAGCATAAGACAAGTAAACCTTGACTTTGCGTCTGGTACACAAAGTAAAGTACCAGGGATTAAAAGCTGGTCAATTAAAATACTTCAAATGTGTGATATGGTTTTGTATTTTATCATTGCTGTATTCAAAAACATTTTAATGGGTTGAGTAATAAGTAATGAGCGTTTAAACTAAACACTCTCTCGGCCCGATTTGTATTTTCTCCTCTACAACAATGTCGTGCTGATTTATTGACATTCGTAACCTTAAATAATGAAAATGACCTTCAAAATTGGCTCCTCAACTTCTCGAATCTAGGCCAGCCCATTCCTGGCAAAGGGGCATCGACAAACTAGTCGAACAGCGACATTTTTTCCCCAATTCTCTCATCTCTATTTAGAATGACGAGAAATGTAGACGATAATATAACTATTTGCTTCACTAGATTTTCTCATCTCTATTTATTGTAGACAAAAGCAAATCATTATCAAAATGTCCCAAATTTTAGAATAGTCAACAAACTGATGATATCCGTTTAGTTTACTATATATTTATCATGAGAACGTTTCCATTAACAAAGCTTTGAAAGAAATGTAGAAACGCAGGGCATAGCGGTGCTAGTTGGACAAGGAGGACAACCCAAATATCTCTAAATCTGTAAAAAGGACTTTGGTACATAACACGGCGGAATACAAGAATTTTGCGAAAGGAATTTAATGCGGGATAGCACGTGAAGATATGTCAAACGTTTATTATTTCGTGACAGGAATCTGTACATTCTCGCTTAATATAAAGATAACAAATGAAAATGACAGGACTTTAGAGCTTTTGAATCTCTATTAATTGTAGAACAACGAAAAATGTGGACGATAAAGCGTTCACTAATGATTACGCAACGCATTATTTACCGTATTCAAAAACATTTTACATGCCAGTGATTCTAGTGCTCAACGTTGCTAACTGTAGGTAAAGCAGTATAAATTAATGTCACTAATTTGAGGACATTCAACAAACTCATTATAATTTCGTTTACTTTCGTTTACTTTGTTATGTTTATCTACATAGTGTTATCATTAACAAAACTTTGGAAGTAATGCTGAAATGTAGGATAAAGCGAACCTTAACACATCAAATCGTGGAAAATATTTAGTTCATGACAAAATTATGTTCTTTTTAGTTTGTGTTAAATTGTATGTGCTAACCTACAAAGAATTTAATATATTCTTAAAATCCAAGAAGGGTTTGGATTCAATTCAAATCGTTATTTATAATTTGGCAACAGCAAATTAAAGTGACGATTAAGTTCCTAGTAACACACAAACAGTCATAGTTGTTATGTAGACTTTAATAATAATTGTTTAAGGCCTAAAAATTATATAATAAAATGAGAATACATTTCTAATGTATTAACTGTTGTCTTTTATATTCTTCAGAATGAATAATGCAAACATATATTTTTGTATTAGGTAATATAATACGGAAATATGTTTCATTTATTGATAAATTAATATTTACGTCAATATTTCCTATTGCCTAAATTACCCCATACACTTGCCCAACTTACTTCATCCGCAGGGACAATTTTACTTTCTTCGTTTAAATAGCTGCAGCTAAATACTAAGTATATTCGGTACTATTTTAAGGCGATAAATTGCCTACATATCGTTATGATCTATGTCTCCCAAAACGAGTACATAAACATAAAATAGGTGCATCATTATGTTTCGCAGGTGCTGTAAGAATGCAAATCAATATTACAGTGAGTAAGCCTCGTAAACAAACAATTAGGTCAAACCGATGCAATGTCAACGCCGGCAAAACTCGCCGCGACGAGGTACGACGCCGCAACATAACAATACTAACGATCAGTACGTGCAGGAATACACTGAGTACTCGTGCGAGCAGGAATTGTGCAAATATACACCCACACGCGAAACGCAGGCATAACCGCGCTCATATTGTCTTATCTGCGCAAACAACGCGCACGGCTGCAAGCGTAAAGAATACGGAACGCAAGAAGTTTAAGTGAACCAAAGTCGACCGGAGACGTATCGAAAAGTACGCTCTGGAACAATACCAGAGTCTATCTGCGTATCTATTCATGTTTATGTATGCGCATCCAGCCCAAGTACAAGTGTTAAGTGGCACTCCGCGAAAATGGCGAACCGAGGGTTTGATTCCTATTTGAATTCGTAGCAGCATCGTAGGAGCAACTAATGAAACCGAGAATAGCGATGCGCATCAATGCAAGAGATGAAGTTTCCATTTTCGTTCGGTTTACTTAGCTCGCGTTCGCCTTGTAATCAGATTCAGCGCGTTCAATACAATCTAACATTATATTGAACCATTAAATAAACGACAATAGAGATCGTAATAAATTTAACAAATTTGCAACGGAAATGTCGTCATTGTCAGCTGGTGCGGGCTGCGCAAAACGCCAACGACTGACAATGGTCGTCGGGGATGTCATCGTCACGAAGGGAGAAATCGCCTGCTGCAATAAACACCACGCCTGCATATTCCAGGAGCACGAAGGTAGTCGCTTTGTCGCATTGTGTCGCGTTTTATGACGAAAAAATGGTAACTGTTGTTCAACCGAAGCAATGCAATGTCGATCCGACGATAAGAACGACAGTGCTGATAGTTATAAAGTTAAATTTTATTCTAATTTATTCGAATTGTTTTAATACCCACATTTTTTGTCCTGATTATGCAACCAAAATATAATTTCTCGTATAATTTGCCATTTAGCTAATTGGGTTCATTATAAGCTTCGCGAATTACGCCCTGGAGCGTTCAATCCTTCAATTCTCTCGTGACTTTCTTTTGTTCCGCTACAATTTTGTTGAGTTCCTTTCTTCTTTTCCACTCGCAATTTTAATGTTGAATGTTTAATGTTGGTATTACATTAATCCAGACTAATCTCTCTGCGTTTGCACTTATTCGCACGTCCATTTTAATTAATTTTTTCCCATTGCGTGAGGTTTTATGCATTTATATATATAAAAAAAGTTCGGCGCTGGGAATTACGCTCTAACCTTAAGGGTTACGTTACACATAAAGCCAAAATATTCTCCCCTTCTTGCTCGTATTTTGCGCCTTCACATCCCTATGATAATCTCTCGGGGGGCGAGATACCGGAAGTGCTGTAAAATGCAAAGAGGTCAAAGGACGGATAATGGGGAGGAGGTGCAGTTGCTCCTCGTGTGTCTCATATTACGGAAATTCCGGAAAATTTAGAACAACTAAAGTGCAAAAATGGGGAACATCGCGTATATCTGAATCTAAATATAGTTTCATAATGATCGTGATAACTGATATTTTAACAATTTCTGGTAATTGTAACTATAACTGTATTTTTGTTTGTGAATTTAGCCGAAATAAAATTCACAAACAAAAATTTCGTCGAGTATCTTACAAAAGAAGAACCTAAATAATAATAAACAAAGTTACGAAGCTGTCTTGTTATAAAGAAATATAAGAAGGTAATTTATCACAAAACGAAGATTCCGGACTCAAAGAGAAATATAAATGGGTATTGAAAAAGTCATTGCTTTGCATTGAGTTATTCCATTTGTAAATGTCCTAATATACCTACGCAAAAGTTCGAAAATCGAAATCTAGCATATTTACTTTCAGTTATCCTCCTAGACATAAATATCAAATAATAAAATGTTATGTTTACTCATGCAAAAACGACAAAACATTGAGTACAGAACCTCGGATATTTCACGAAAGAAGAACTTCAGTAATAATAGACAAAGCTAAGATGCAGTCTTGTTATAGAGAATTATAAAGGGGTATCACAAAATGAATATTCCAGACGTAAAGAGAAACAAAACTCTCCACAAACAAAGATCGCTTTGAGCAAATGGTCCCGAAAGAGAAGCTAAATAAAACCCAGTAAATAAATTGTTACTTACAAAGCAAGCAGCAGGTTGGGACCTAATTGCATGATATCTGATAAGATAGAATTTAGAACAATTGAAATGTAAAAGAGAGTAGAATAACTGATTTTGAATCTATTCATCTTATCAACTTCTAGACATCAATGCTATATAGTATGATGTTGTAAAAATTGCCAAAAGTTGAACACAGAAACCTTCTTCTGATAGAGAACGATAAGTATGCTTCATAAAACGAAGATTTCAGGCTCAAAAAAACAACAAAACTTTCCACATTTGTAAACATTCTAATAATTATACTTTCGCAAATGTAAAAAATGGGAAAAATCACAATCTCTAGATATCAATATAAAAATGTAAATGGTTATATTTAATGATACAAAAATTACGAAACGTTGGATACTGAAACCTCGGATATTTCACTTACAATTGGAAGAACTTAGAAAATAATAAACAAAGTTAAAAAGCAGTCTTGATAAGTGAGAAGCACGAAGATTTCAGACACAAAGAGAAACAAAACTTTCCACCAAAAAACATCGCTTTGAGTCGTTTCTTTTGTAACCATTCTAATACATCACACCTTGGCGAAAGTTCACGAAAAAGCCTCGAGTACATCCCAGTAAATAAATTGTTGTTTGCAAAGCAACAACCACCTTGGGACCGACTAACACGAAGAAAATCAGATGCACGAAGATAAAGTAAAAGTAAAGGGAACATCCCTTCAATCACTTAATTTTCTCTGCGAGGCACAGATGCAAAGTTTCTATTGCGTTTGCATTACGTTTCTATTAGAGATGCATTACCTCGAGGATTTCGCAACCTTCGTGCGGTGACGACGGCTTTGCGCTAACAAATGTAGTGGTTTATCTTGTTTGCCAAGTTTTATTGTTTGAGAGTGCGTTTTAGCCAGGCCACCGCTCCGGTTCGCTGTTTTATTGCGTCTGAAAAGTTGAATGGGCCACCATAACATGGTCGCCCGAGGGCAAAAAGCAAATGGCGGGCGGTAACCGTAATGCCACGTTAAAATGGGATGCTCTCAGTCGGAATAGTTTTCTTTAAAACACAACTAAATAATTAAACGCATATTTCGTAAACATCGTTCTTAATCAAAGATGAGTTTAACTTAATTTCATTGGAGGGCAGAGAATTGAATTTGACCTCGATTAATTTGAAATCCAATTGTGGGATTCACGCATTTATCAAGGACAATTATTGGACGACCGATAACTCGAAAATTAATTGACATCCCAACTTTAACCAACAACAAAATCCTTCCTAAATGTACAAAGAAGGTCGATACTATTTTTTTGTCTAAACATTTACCTTCTTTATGCCAAATGACTTTTTCCACTCGTGTTTCTCCTTATCAGGCGAAGTACTGATTTTTAATCAAAAATGAATTCCACTTAATTTGAGTTCAGGGTGAGTAGGAGTATGGACTTGAACTCGACCCCGATTAATTTGAAATCCAATTGTCGGATTCACGCATAGATCAAGGACAATCATCGGATGACCGATAACTCGAAACTGACATCCCAACTTTAACTAACAATAAAACCCTTCCCGAATTTACAAAGAAGGTCGACACATTTCTTTTCTGCCCAAACATTTGCATTCTTTGTGTCCATTGACTTTCTCCACTTCTGCAGAAAATGCTGAAAGGGCGAAGTACAGTCGTAAAGCATGTACATAAAGTGTGTACGTGGTGCGCGTGATTGCAATGCGCAAACATTCGAATTTAACGCACGCATTTTACCAGCATCCTTCTCCGTCGCCGTGCCGTTTCGACTTCATCGCCTTCATCGCCATTTCCGTAGCGAGACCTTCGCGGGAGGCGACTAATGATGGTATTAATATGTTGATGCGCGTTCTCGAACTTCTTACTCGTGTCAGCTGCACAGCTTAGCAACAACCGACGATACGCGAGCACTCGAACGGCGGCGGCGCCGGAGAGGAAATGAACATTCGCGTTTTATCTCTTTATTAAGCATGAAAACCGAGAAACTCTCGCGCAGAACTTCGCGTCAAAGCGAGCGCGCAGAAACGGCGCACTGCCGAGATCTTGGAACGTCACGCACGAATTGTCTTTCATCTCGAATTGTGCATAGATTAAACATGCTTCGTATAATTAAGGTGTGTATTGTCTTAATCAACTCTGCTGCCTCGCAATTTACATCCACTTACATTCGTTAGTCATATCTACGGCCCACGATCAGCATAGACAACATTTGATATCGATTCGTCACTAATTCAATGGTTGAAATATTTAAATTTCAGTCCGCACTTTCCGTTTTATTTCGAGAATCGTAAGTCCTAACACGGGATAACAAGGGAAACATCTTTCCACCCCTCCGCCCGTCCAGAAAGCGCCGCGCCGGCGCGTCCCGTCCGGGGGACAAAAAAGAAAATCCATAAATAGATTTTCCTATTATATATTCCACATATATTCATTCGTGTGTTCTCTATTCTGCGCGCTATTATATATTCTCCATCCAACATCCACTATTCAGCCATACTACGCCCCGTGCGTGCATTTTACGCGATACTCGCTTTAGCCCTTGGTCGGCTCGCAGCCCGTATAATAAATATCCATCTAGGGAACGAAATTTGAGAGATGGTGCATGACATGAAATGGGCAGAAGCAAAAAGTAGGTAACGTGTCGGGTATTATCGGAAGAATTGACAGGTTTTGACAGTGTTTATTAACCCCGTAACGAGTATCGTAAAATTCCACCCAAGAGATCTCTTCTTCGTATGATGTTTTGTGAATTGCAATTATGATTCATTGTTAAATTATCAATTTCTAAATTCTTCAACATAACTAAACAAATGGGAAAGATCTGGTGTATACATAAAAAATGGAAATATAATATTAAAGACATTTTTTCATTCCTTTAAGCGACTGTTAGATGAAAATTGCGGGAGTAATGTGTAATGAGCGCAGAAACTAAACGCCTGTTTCGCCACGATTTGCATTAAACTTGAACAAGCGTGCTATACCAATCGAAATTTTCGTCTATAATTCTGTAAACTTCATTTGTTAACCTTCGTTACCATCGACAATGAAAAGGACCTCCAAAATTAACTCCTCATTGGCAAAGATGCATCGATAGACCAGTTTGTGGCAGGAGATCGCTAGCAATACATAATTGATTACATTGCTGAATATTTAATGAGGAACAGTTGAATTTTTAATCGACAAACCGAAACGCTCACTACTTATTATTCTATCCATTACAATCAATTTTCTTCCTTAATTTTTCCATTCCTATTTCGAATGACTTCTCATCTCAAATTTTTTGCAGCCAAACGAAAAATGTGGATGATAAAACGCTCACTACATATTACTCAAGCCAAATATTTGTGTATACAAAAATGTTCATGATTTCCATCATATTTGTTAAATTTTTAGAAACGACATGTGTTTTAATGTTATATATCTAATTAGTAATGAATATGAACAACCGATTTTTCACTCGCCGGCCGGCCGTGCTAGCGTGCGGACGTGCCGCGAGTGCCTGTCCGGTGTGATATAGTTTCATCGTGTAGAAACAGTGTTTTGGTGCCTGTGTTTCTGGGTATAGT